>CAUYPK010059001.1:0-22103 GCA_963574355.1 Loris lydekkerianus | reverse complement strand
CTGGTAAGTGTTAAGTGTTTCCCTTTTTTTTTTTTTTTTTTTTTTTTTTTAAGCCATTATATTAAATGATAAAACCTGACGAATGTATTTTTGGAAATTATAGCCAATTTGGGCCAAACTTGCCTAGAATTAACTACAATTCATTTTTAAGGTTTTATAATTTACAACAATGGCTTAAAAAAAAAAAAAAAAAAAAAAAAAAAGGGAAACACTTAACACTTACCAGTTCATTAGAAAGAATATGATAAAAAATACAAATGAAGAGCTAGATAAAGAGATACAAAAAAAGGAAGGTTTGACAGGATTAAAAATACATACATTATTTTGGCAATCACAGGGGGTTTAGGAGGCATGTCGTCCCAGGAAACCTGGATGAAAACTAAATACATATTTCTATTATGTATTTCAATGACATAACTCCTATTACCTACCCACATTATAGCTGAAAAACTAAATTTTGAGGCAGACAAGTCTTACAGACATCACTGTTTACTATTAGTGACTCTCATTACACTTTCAATATTTAAAAATTTCTGAAGCCAAAAACATTGATGTTAAGGAATGAAACAAGACCACGAGCTCTGATGAAATATCTAAATACTCATCTTCATCAAAGACAAATCTCAGTTTACTTGGTATGAGATATTCTCAGACCCATCTTCAATAATTATCAGCACAATTGTCTATCACCAAAGTAAACTTAGCCAGAAATTTTTGAACAAAACCTAACTTCCACAATGGTGAAAGGATTAAAAATATCCATTGGACATTTGGAAAACATGACCCCCAAAACACAACTATGCCTATCAATTATTTCAGTTAATGTGAATGGCTTAAATTGTCCTCTAAAGAGGCACAGGTTGGCTAACTGAATACAAAAACTCAGGCCAAATGTCTATTACATACAACAGGCTCATCTTACCCCAAAGGATAAAAAAAGAATGAAGGCATGGACATCTATAATACAGGCAAATGGAAATCAGACTAAAAGCATGGGTTGCAATTTTATTTGCATATATAGTAGGTTTTAAACCAACAAAGATAAGGAAAGATAAGGATGGACACTACATATTTGTCAAGGGAAACACTCAACATGAAGAGATTTTTAGAATTAACATTTATGTACTGTACCAGAATGGTCCTCAATTTATAAAGCAAACCCTAACAGATATGAACAATTTTATATCTTTCTGCACTATAGTAGTTGGAGATTTTAATACCCCTTTGGCAGTTTTGGATAGATCCTCATAGAAGAAACTAAACAAAGAAATAATGGACTTAAACATGACCCTAGAACAAGGGGACTTCACAGACCTCTACAGAACATTTCATCCTAATAAAACTGAGTACACATTCTTCTCATAAAAGTTGAACTCAACAGCAACAGGAATCTTCATACTTAAAGTCATGGAAACTAACTTTATACTGAATGATAGCTGGATCTAAGACAAGATTAAGAAGGAAATCACTATTTTGATAAAACATCATACCATTATCACCAACAAAAAGACCTCCAGGCAGTGTGCCATCTTGACACACACTTTTACCAACATGAAAACTGTCTCTGGATGTTCTCAACATCACTGTCACTAGAAGTCTGGCCATGATCGCCATGAACAGAACAGAGAAAAGAACAAAAAACCAACTGACGATGACAGTGGCATTTACACAAGGAAGATATCAGGTGCATGGTGAAGATAAGAAGACAGGAAAAGAGGGAATCTTCTTATACCTCATTAGTTTTGAATACAAAGGACAAAGTGGGAGATGGAAACTCTCAAGAAGAGCAATGAAGAGGAAAACCAGAAGATTCTTACAAGAAAGTCATCTCCTCTCTGGCCAAGAACCCAGCTGTCATGGGATGTTTCCTCAGTAGAAAAAGCTTCAGAAGGGTTGCAGTCTTATCACACAAACACACCAGAATTCCAGGGCAAGGTGGAGGGCTGCCTGCATCCCAGACAGCTTCCCCCGGGGTGATTCCTGAATCCTCGCTTGCAAGCAGTCACATGAGAAGGCTGGGAGAGCCTGTTGCACACAACTGACTGCAATCTTGAAAAGACCAAATTTGAAGCCACAACAGTTTTGGTATACATTCAAGCTATTACAACAGTTTGAGCTATTATACCAATTTCTATCACTTTGAATACTTGAATAAGTATATAATAGAATGAGTGAGCCCCACAGCATTTATCAGAAGTGAAATAATCACAAAACATAATCCTTCTTCTAAAGAACAAATCTTTGTTTAAAGCCATTACCAAAAAAACAATTCAATATTGTTTAAAAAATTCAAACCACAAAGTAATGCACAGAAAAGAAAATATACTTCCTCATAATTAAGTTTAGGATCAAAGAGAAAGTAAGTATCAAGGATTTCTTTTGAAAATGTTAACTTGGTGCAGGACAAACCAGTTTAATTATGTTTGACAAATAATGTTTTCCAGGGTCTGGTAAAAATGGCCTCCTAAAAAAGATACATGAAAGTGTCCTTGGGTACAGAAGGTGGAATTGATGGAAGGGAAACAAGACTGGGAGAATACCGATAGCTGGGAAGTTAAATGTCCGTACCAAATGTAAGGGAATTAAGCGAAGTAAGCCAGTCACAGAAGGACAAAAAAAGTACAATTACAGTTATAGGAGGTAACCAGAGTTGTAAAACTCATTAAAACAGAAAGTAGAACAGTGAGTGTCGGATGCTGGAGGGAGGGGAGTGTGGGGAGTTAGTGTTTAAAGGAGGCAGCTTCAGTTTGGGAAGATGAAAAGTTCTAGACGTGGTGGTGATGCTGTTTGCATAATGATGTGAATGCACTTCATACTACTGAATTGAATACTTAAAAATCATAATATCAATAAATGTGGTATGATACGTATTTTTGCCACCTCTGTTACAGCAGAACAACCCTGTCCATGGTTCAAATTTATTAACTAAAAATAAGAGATCAAGGGCGGCGCCTGTGGCTCAAAGGAGTAGGGTGCTGGGCCCATATGCCAGAGGTGGCAGGTTCAAACCTAGCCCAGGCCAAAAATATAAAATAAAATAAGAGATCGAGAACCACCTGTCTGGTATTATTACCAGAGCGATAGCATATGGATCCTCCCCTAAATAGACCCCAAAGGCAAGTTTCCATTTAGATTTTCTGAAACATCTGATAAGGTGCCCTCTTCCTAAAGTAGCTACTCACATGTAGTCTTTTTTTAAGTGGTAGAAATTAACTTTTAGAAAAAAAGCTATTAAAATCTTTATGTTGAATGTTGGTTTAGTTTCCTCTTTTCTCTTCACAAACCTGTAATTGCTAATGCTGCTACTGCCAGCTTGTTACCAGTTGAGATTTGGTCACTTTTACAGAAGTATGAATACATACTTACTACGTGGAAAATAACATATAAGAGGATTCATGTAAAATAGTAGAAATAGAGGAACAAAAATCAAAAACATGTTTTTAGCTTAAAAACACATGATTGGGGAAGAAATTGGAATAAATACCTTAAAGTAACAATTACCAGGCCACCTATTCAAATAATTATTGGAACTTTAAGAAGAGTAAGAAGCTGAACTGGGCGAGGGTTTCCGCATTACTTCCAGTAACACAGAGGAAGATCCTCCTGCTTCCTCAGGCAGGCTTTCCCCTCGCTGCTCATTACACCACCAATGGATATGCATGTGAGATATTATAGAAAATGATGCAAATGCGACCAACTCGCTGCCACGTACCTGCCTCATCATCCACTGAAAGGAGGCACAGGAAATTTTACAATATACTTTCTGTCCTCAGCGATCATTTAAAACCCTTCCTGCCGTGGCTTTCACTGAGCCTCTGCTGTATCCACTCTAAAAGGATACGCGTGGAGTTTTAGCCTGTCAAGGAAATGAAAGATGACTAGTGTTCTAGGAATCACTTTTATCTTTAAAATTTGTTTCAGTGTCTCAGAGCAGGATTCAATATTACTTAGAAGAGGGGAGAATCAGGCAGTGTTCTGTCCTTGTAAATGGAAATGAATTTGACTGTGGAAATGCTACTGAAGCCACTTGAGCTGCACGGCTGAATCAGAGATCTGTTAGACGTACTGAGCTGTGGGTTTCAAAACAAAGCACACCCGGGTAGCCCTGAGCCTCACCCACCAAGTTCTGGAAGAGGGGCTCTGGCTGGCTTTGTTCACTCTGGGGGCAGAAATCTCCACTGATCTCTTCTGCTTCCGGTGTCTAAGTTTACCACCAGCGAGAAGGGCCTGTACTCAGGGTTTGATGAAGGCATCCAGGCACCTTGAGACTGATGAAGCTCATACTGGTGATGAGGAGGCATGAAGTGTGCTCCGTCTACGCTCGCCCGCACGAGTACACAGAGCCAATTCCGATAGTCTCCAACCTTTTCTGTGATGATAATAATAGAATTACATAAGATTTAATGAACTTCCTTTCTTTGAGTCATGCTGGTCAAAGAAGGTAATTCTTAACGATGATATTGACAGAGATTATTCAGAGGTCACCCCTACAGAGCATCTCAGAAGGAAGAAAGCCACCCATAAAAATAAGTCACTGTTTAGAGGCATCCTAGGGCTAATCAAGTTGCTCCAAAGGATAGGACCCAGGCCTGGCTACCAGAGATTATTTCCCGAGCTCTGCCACCCTAGGATTACCCTGGAGAGGTGTTTAAATCCTGAGACTAATGGAAACTCTGAAAGCCAGGCAGGCAAGTACGGGACCCAGCCCTGCCAGTGACAGAGGGGACTCGAGTGCACAGCTGTGGAACTTATTCCCACTTGTCACAGGTGGATGACATCTAACCACAAAAGCGTATGTGTGACCAAGGAGCAATATGTGCAGAGTACATGGTGGAGTGCCTGGTGTACATTAATAATGGGTACAGGCAATTGCACTAATGTACACAGCTATGATTTAACAATAATAAAAATAACAATAATTTATAAACATCACCTCAAATGCTGCCACCACCACCACTACCACTACAATTACAGTGTCTAGTCCAGAGTGGGAATGAGAGTGCCATCATCACACTCAGAGATGTTCCGGTCCCAGAGAGTCCACTCACACTCATCAATGTGGCTAGTAACGTTGACCGTATCAGAATTCCTGTCTACTTTCCTGTCCTAGATGGGGATAGAGGCTTCGTTCAGGGCACCCCAGCAATACTAAAAGCCCTTCCATTTTTATCATTTCCTGCTCTTGTCACTGGGGAGTTGCTTCCATCCCTCCCCACCTGTCACGCGTCACCTGCCGTCTCTTCCTTACTCACCTCTTGTTCCTCCTTTATGTTTCAACTTAATTGACACTTCTCGTGAGGCCTCTTCTCAGGTGTAAATTAACTGAGTGCCTTTCCAAGGACATCACTCCTGCTCCACTCCCCTGAGACGCTCCCAGGGAGCCTCCCTGCCTGCTCCTTTCTGCATCTCCAGCACCCACCTCTGCCTGCATAGGATGGCTCCCCGCAAACATGTGTTAGATTGAATTTCAGCTGATGGCCCCGACTGAGTGTCCACTATGTACAGTGAGGTTCATTACTCAGAGCCCCATTCCCATCTCACTCCTCCTTTCTGAATCGCTGGGGCTGGTATACATGCTACTTCTTTTACTGCGCTGAGGTACCAGGTACTCTCTACTTTCAAACCACCTGCTTGCCTGCCTGTCTCTCCTGGGTACTGGGCAGCAGAGGGCAGGCCCTGTCTCTGCCCTGGAGGGAGGAAACTATGATTTCTCAAAAAGTAAATTTTCTCAGAGAGTGAAAGGGAAATGGAGAGGAATCAGCTCAGAGTACTGGGTTCAAGGAAGCAGCGCTTTATGAGTCTCACAATTCCGAAAATGAAAAGAAGTAAACCAAATGAAAATGAGTACAGAAGTGCCCATGAAGTGGGTGAACCTGGAGATGGAGGTGATGTTTGTGTGGCCCGCCTTCGGGAGGCTCACACCTGTGGGACAAAGGCCCTCTGGGAATTTTGATGACTTTCCTTGGCGTAAAAGGATGTGCTTCTCTTTGGGGAAAGAGAGCTCCAAGAACTCAAGAAAAGCACAGCAGGAAGGAATAATTCAAGTCTCATACTGGGCTTTCCAGATCCCCGATACCAGACACATAACACCTGTAGCCCCGTCTCTGTTTCCATATTTGCTTCTCTTTTCTTTATGGGTGTTATAAGCATCTTTTCTTTATGGGTGTTATAAGCATCTCAGACCCAGGGTTAGGAACTCTGTCCCTCTTTGAAAGTTGTGACAAAGAAAATTTTAAAAAGAGAGAGAGGAAAAAAAAAATTAAAAATAAATTAAACCTAAGAAGAGAAAGAAAGAGAGAAAGGAGAAAAAAGTTATGTTTTCTTGACTTCTATATTTAGTTTACTGTAAAACAGAAGACCTCTCCTCGACTTTCTTAGAAGCATTTCTAGTCATTCTAGAACACATGCAAGAAGTTTCCACCAACAGCGTTGCTTATAATTTGGCATGTTTCTTTTTATTACTCTTAAAATTCCCTCTTCCCTACTGCACCTCAATTGATTCTATGGAAAAGCCACTTAATTTCGTGAGACCCATATTATAAAATGCAAGATTTAACAATCAAACCAGTAATCTGGGGAATCTTTTAAAATCATGCTTCATAGAACCCTATATTAATGTAATTGCTTTTGAATTGCTCTATTGTTAAGGAAAATGTTAAATTAAGAACATTATTGTTTTCTATATTTTTTCCCTCTGGAGCCTCAGATTTGTGGCTTCTAAAAATTAACAACTGAATGAAAGTCTATCTAAACACATCACTTTCCCAGCAATGGAAAAGTAAATGAGATTTACTCCCTAGCTGTTTCTGTAGAATCAGATGCTCACCAGTTGTAGAAAAGGGGTCTCATGTACACAGCGTATTCATCACAGTTGGGTTAAAACCAGAATCTTTTTCCTAAGCATTTGTATTAAGGCACTTAGTGTAAACATTTATTTTTGCACTTATTATTAGTGAAGTGTTAACACAAGCCTGCAGTAGAGATGTTTGCGTATATTGAATAACACAAAGTATAGTTTGAAGGTTTTAAATTTGATGAAAATAACACACAATTTGGTATTAGAAGACGCAGATATTTTTTCGCACATGCTAGCTACGCCAGCACCATGGTTAAATTGAACTCTGGGAGCCTGTGTCCTCATTGTAGAAAGAAGAGGACCCAAGTGCCACTGCTGTTTCCTGGCTCTCAGGTGGAGAAGGCGGGCAGGTGTTTGCACACAGGTCAGGTATGCAGGGGTCATCCTTGCTAGTGCCCACAATGGCACTGCCACACTTGCCTTTGATGAGGGTTCTGAGTAAAGTAAATACTGTATCCCCCTCAACACATATGCAGGACTCGGACATATGATTTATAAAGCCGTATAACTAAACCTTACTATTTAATATTCAATTTTGGAACATATATTTGATTATTTTTTTGAATTTCCCCGATAATTCAGAGTAGTTTTCTTGTCCTTTTTGACACTTTGATTCTCTTTCACCTATATATGTGTATATATATAACCTTTTGCATTTATTACCTTTTGTAATCTGTGTTGGATTTTCATCTGTAGCCTGTGTTGATTTGATTCCACCCTGGTTTGTTCTGCTGACTCTGCAACGAGGAATTTGTTCCTCTTCTGTGTCATATTTTTTCACATTTCTTGTATTTCACCTGTGGGGATCCTTTGATTTTTTTCCTTTCTTTTAAGAGTTATTTTTCTGACTGCCTACTGCCTTGGTTTAATGCCAACTTGGAAATATTTTTACCTATGTTTTTGGCTTCAAGTTTTTTTTTTTGGCAACGCATAATGTGGGAATTTCGATGGTGAGCCTGGGTAAGAGAAAGCATGTTCCTAGAGCTTTTTGTTGGGTAACTTTTTTCTCAACAGGAGTGAAGCCTGAAAAAGGCCAATTCCCACACAATGTCTCCTGTGAACCATCATTTCCTCCACATTGGCACAGCCTATTGCCTTTCAGAGGTCCCTGATGTTCATGTTTGTGGTTATCCTTTCCCAGTTTTCTCAGACACTGTCCCCTGTGAACCAGGTTAGCTCTCCGAAGCTCCAGGTGCACCGCTCAGCTCCGCAGACCCTGGCGTGCTTTAGTAGTCTTGTTATTTTCAGCATCCAGGCATGTTCATTTTCTCCAGCCTTAAACAACATTCCTTAAACTTCTGCTTGCTCAGAACATTTTACGATTTATTTTATTCACCAAGTCAAATATTTTGTGCTGGGATGCTTTTCAAAATATCTGGTTTGTTGTAGTGCAGGAACATCCATTAAAAACTTTCTAATGTGAAGACACTCTTGCCCTCCAGGGATAAAACTCCCTGGGCTGCGATAGCTGTTTTCTTTCCCCTCCTTCCTCCTCTTTTTTCTTCCATTTTCTTCCCCTTCTTCTCTCTTTCTTTCTATGTCTATTTCCTGCTTTTTTTTTTTTTTAACTTTTGGAAAGTTTCTCAATTTTAAAATTTAAAAAAAAGAAAAATAACGTATTCCTTCCTCGCCCCACCTTATTTTCACCGTACAAGAATGCTATGAACGTTGTTATTCTCACAAAACTTCCCAGACACCGAAGCAGATATTTAACTATCTTTCCTCTCTGGAACAGGTTATATGCAACAGAGATTACCTTTTCCTTGAAGTTTCACTAAAAATCATATGTAAAGCCATGTAGACCTAATGTTTTGAGTGGGTAGGTTTTTATCCATCTAACTTACTTATTCTAGTAGCTTTAAATATAGTCATGTTTTCCTTTTTTTTTTTTTTTTCCCTCTTTGGAGTCAGGTTTGGGAAGTTTTGTATTTAAAGAATTTTTCAATTACAACTTAAAAATATTTCATGGCTTAAAGCCTCTCATAAAAATGCCTCAAGAGTTTCAAATATCTAATTTAGCTGAGGTTATGGCCTCTTCTTAGTTTACCATAATTAATTTATATTTTCCCCTTATTTCTGATCATGATCTTGCTAGACATTGGCTTATTTCACGCCATTTTGAAAAGATCTTTTATTTTTGTTGGAAATGTATCTGTTTCTATCTGTATCTCATCAGAAAACTGTTAATATCTGTTCTTTCTTTTTTTCTTCATTCAATTTTCTTTATTGTATTGTTTTTTCAATTGTTCAAGTTGAACTTTCAGCTTATTCATACTATTATCTAATACCTGGTATATCTATTAAAGCTGTAAATTTCCTTTTAAGTGACTCATTAGCCACAGTCTACAAGTTTGAATTTATTAGCATAAAGTCGTTCACAGTACTTTTATAATCCCCTTATTATTGTGGAATCTGTAGTGATTTACTGCTCTCGTTCCAGACATGGGCACTCTGTATGTTTTCTCTCTCTCTCTCTTTTTTTTTTAATAAGACTCATTTATATCCAGTATTGACCCCTAACCCTTCTGAATGTTCTACCCAATGGCCTTTGAATCATGAACTGATCAGGACACGACGTATTGCAGCCCTGTGAATATGCCAGGCAGCATTGCCTGTAAACTTTTCTCATGAATGAGCTTTCTGTAATTTCCTCACGTGAATGTTCTGAGAAGTACTCAAGTCAACCCCTGAAGGAGGTTTTAAGATGCAAATCCCAGAGCCCTTTGTTTCTTTGTAGTTCTCTCCTTTCTGATAGTCAGCTCTGTGAACCGCAGCCACCTGTCCAACCTGCGTTCACTTCTGTCTTCTCAAGTCAAGGAACCTCCTGGCTCTTCTCAGGCTCCTCTGCATGCACGGCAGCCTGGAAGGCAGTAAATGTGGGCTTCTCTTGTTTGTTTCTCAACTTTCAGAGATGCTAGTTCTTTGCTGCCCGATGTCCTGTATCTTGATGACCAGTGTTTTATTATTTTGTCAAGAGTTAATTATAAACGTATCACCAGGAAGATAGCGTGACATTTGTGCAAAGAGAGAGAAGTAGAACAATGAAACAGAACAGAAGGTTCAGAGTCTATATTCACATGTATTGATTGAGACAACTGAATTTTGACAAAGGTTAAAAGCCAATGTAGTAGAGAAAGAATACTTTACCACAAATGTTGAAACAATTGGGTTTTTTATAAGGAAAAGTTGAAAAATGATCTTCTTTATGAAGCAGAGTAAAAAGGATTACTGACATCATGATACATTAAAAATAAATTTAAAAAACTGATTTTATAAAAATTATAATTACTGTTCTTTGAAACATAAGAGAAAGTGGAAATATGAATCACACACTTCAAGACAATATTTTAAAACCATGTATCAGATAAAAGATTTGTATCCAGAATAAATAATGAATTCTAAAAACTCAGTTTAAAAAAAAGCAAAAAGTCTGAAGATGCTTCATTAAAGAGGATATTAGGGCAACAATAATCACATGAAAGATAGTCAAATCATGAGTCATTAGGGACATATAAATCCATGCAGAGATAACACTACCCCGCCATGACAACAGGGAAAAGTTAGAAGACACGGGACCAAGCATCAGGGAGGATGTGAAGGAATATCAGTTTTAAAATATTTCTGATGGAAATATTGTGTGACATCAGCAGTTTGGAAAAGATATTGTCAGGTTCCTAAAATATTTGACCACATACTTACTATATGACTCAAACACTCCACTCCAAGACAAAAGTATCTACACATATACTGCCTGGAAATATTCTTAGCTTTGCCTGTAATACCCAAATGCTCATCAGCAGTGGAACAGATTAAAAAAACAAACAAACTGCAGTATAACTCTACAATGGAATACTACTTCAAATATAAAAATGAATAAACTACGAATATATTAAAAATTGCATAGACTTCAGAACAGTAAATTTGAGTAAAAGAAGGCAGATAAAAATAAGGTATAATGTATAAATCCACATGGAGATAATTCCATGAAATAAGAAATAATCTGTGGTAAGAGCAGGGAGCTCCATACTTGCCTAGGGATGGGAATGAGGGATGGAGAGAGAAATTTCAAAGAGATGTTAAAACACTCGTGTGAGTGATGCATTCACTATCTTGATTATGTTTATTGTGATTTTATGGGTATAAACATATATAAAAAACTTATTAAAAGGCATAATTTAAATTTGTGCAGTGTGTTAATTAGAATTATATCTCAATAAAAGATTGTGGCAATTAATGAGAAAAGAATACAAACTTCATTGGATGGTTTGAGATAAATTCTGGGAAAAAGTTTGGGGATAGCAAATTGGGCATTGTTTATTCCTGTATCCTAACCACGTGTTTAATGCCAGGTTAATAGAGTGAGGAAGACCAGAGGTAATATGTGATCACATGTATTTATGTATAAACCTATCTATGTAATACAGCAGTTTGCACAAACACACACATAGGTGCACACCCACGCACCTATACGACATCTGTGAGTGCACTGACTTTCCGTTCAAGTGGAATACACCAGGGAAGAAACTCACTGAGGAATTCATTAAGCAGGGAGTTGTTTATGCTGCAAAGTAGAGACGTCATGGGATTATGTTAAGTATAAAAGCTAATTTATGTTTTTGTTTTTGTTTTGTTTTTCTTTTAGGTCAGAGTGAGAGTTAGTCCACAAGTCTGTGTATAACAGATAAAAACAACTCTCCTTATTCTCTGTAGGAAGGAATGTTTTCTTAGCTCAAGTACATCGGATCCCTTAAAGCTAAGGGTTCAAAGTTTTGAAGTTAGGAGACTGGAACCATGAATTTATCACCAAAATTTGCTTTCTGTTGCTTCTTGCTGTAAAACTGATTAAACATTTTTATGGTGTCTATTTAATGTGTGTTATGAGGAAAAAAAAAAAAAATCCTAAAAACCTTAGGCCCAAATTAAAAAGACAAAAAGAAATCTATCATTTATAAAAATTGCATTTCCAAGTAAAAGGAGAATGTTAAAGTCTCTCTTTTGAGGGCAAAGATGGCCTTGTCTACAGGGACAAGGGCCCTAGGAAAAAAGTAAGGAAAATAGAGACTGGGGAGATGAACCGGGTAGCCATAGGTTAGCCAACTTCAGAAATGCTATTTGAAGGCAATACCGGTAGCTGGTAGTTAGGGAGGAACTGAATTCCTAGTCCAGCAGATGCCACAGGGCACACGCACCTTTCATGTTTTCCAAGTGATGTTGAGTCAGGAGCAGACATTGTTAGCACCCTGACTGTGTGAGTTTCCTCTGATGTTTTATTTCATTTTTTGCCAATAGACATAACTTTATTTATTATAGATTCTTTGGTTTGTATTGTTTTTATTTCTAATATTAAGGGAGTGCAGGTGTTTTTCTTACATGGACACCTTGTATAATGCTTATATCAAGGTTTTTGGTATGCCACGATAGTATTCATTGTACCCAATGGGTAAGGTTTTAATCCCTCGCACACCCGACCCTCCTCCTTGGTTTCTATTATCTTTTATATCTTGTGCCTATGTGTAGCAATCATTTCCCTCCTTCTTAATGGTAAGAACACATGGTGTTTCATCTTCTGTTCCTGAGATATGCACTTAGAACAGTGGGCTGGGGTTTTCCACCTTCCCTTCAATTTCATTCTTCCAGTTTGCCATCCAAGTCTGAATTCCATTTCTGACATTTCGACCATTTCCTTTTGTTTGGGATCTATTCCTGGGGATCTATTGTGATCCTTTGGGGGTGTGGACCTAGCTAGTTCTTTCATGTTGTCTGGTGTTTTTTGCTGGTTTGTTCTTCTCTGAAATCTCTCCTCTCAGTTTAGGGACAATAGGTTTGCAGCACACTCTTTCCCCTTTGCTGGGAACTCTCCTGCCTAGTAAGAAAGGTAAAGTCCTTAAATAATGCTTTTGTGTGCTACTCCAGACAGGAAGGGAGAGGAGTGGATGCCCTGAGAGCCCATGACACAGCTCTGCTTCTGTCATCTCAGTCTGCTGTATCTGTCACAGTGGGAACCAGTGCTGGGGCATATTTGCTGGGTTGGTCCCCAGGCTGCTATTGGAAGCTGCAGAGGTGGGTGGGGTGACCTTGGCTGGTGCCTGTGCAGGTCACAGGGCCTTGGCCAGTGCTGGAGGATCTTCGTGTGCAGTGACGGGCTGTTCCCTAGGCTGTGATGGGAAGCTGGGCAGGGACCTGGTGAGTCCCTCCCCGTTGATGTGGGCACTGCAGGAGATTGCTCTGCCTGGGTCTCCCTGCAGTGGCGGCAGTGGCTGTCTGGTGAGGCTAGCTGTGGGATGCCGAGTTGGAGCTATGGGCATTTGTTCCATGCAGGTCTAGGTGTCACGGTGGTGCGTGGTGTGGGTGGCTGTGGCTAGCAGGTCTGTGATGGAGAGCTGGACTGCAGACATGGTGTTGTTGCGGTGTCCTGGTGGTGTGGCCTGCTGGTTGGCGTGCAAAACCAACGAACTTGTTGGGCTGATTGCGATTCAGGGCTGCTGGGGTGTCACCTGCCAGCCAGCACAGGGCATGGGACAAGCGGGTCTGTGGGGGAGCAGCCGCTGCACAGAGCTGTATCCCCGGAGTGTGAACGCTCACCTGGAGGGCGGGACAGGGAGCTCGTTCCTCCAGTAGGCAGGCTGGGCTACTGTATGGCTGGGGCTCTCTCTTCCCTCAGCTTCTTCTAAGGCTGCTACCATGGGACCCCTGATGCTCCATTTGAGTTCCCTGGTGGTGGGGCCCTTGGCTGTCTGTCGCAGGTATGTTATTGTCTCTGCCCTTCCTGCTTCCTCCCGGGCCCAGCATGTTGGGGCAGTGGCAGTGAAGGCCATCCCCGTGTAGACCGGCTGCTCTGCATCTAAGAGCTTATAGAGGTGTCAGCGGTGGCAACCTGCAAGCCAAGGCCAGGCGTCCCTGCCGAGCCTGCTGTCCAATGCAGCTTTATTAGACAGTCTCCAAACAATCCCCTGATCAGGATGGAGGCACAGGGTGTGTGTGTGTGTGTGGTGGGGGGGGTGCTTCACAGCCACAGCCCCAGTGGCCATTGAGCGACATGGGACCCCGGGGGTCTCTCCTTCGTCCTTTCCCCACAGGTAAGGGCTTCCCTCAGGTACCTTCTGATCTCCCTGAGCGGACCTCCCTGTTTCTGGCTCCTGTCAATTCTCTGCTGATTTACAATGCTCTCTTTAAGGAGGTGGGCATCAGTGTGCAGTTTTCCAGCTCTGCTAGAGAGCAGCATGTGGCGGCTGCTTCTAGTCCATTCTTTTGGCCCTCTTCCTCCTCCGGTATTTTATCTCTTTCCTCATTCAATCAGTCAGTGGGTCAATAAATATGTATGAAGCTACCGCAATGCGTGTCCTGACTGAGGTTCTGAGATTGTCAGAGGATTTCAAAATATGGCTTTAGTCGTCAGGAATATTAAAATCCAAGAAAAATAAAGGAGTTATAAATAAACATACCTGCATTTTTCACAACAATTATTTGTAATCTCAGATTTGGAAGGCACCTTCATATTCATACAATCCATCGTTTCCAAGATGTGTGGCTGACCAGGCATTCGCCACTGAGGGTATATGAGAGCACCCTTTGCTGTAAGAAAAGAAGAGGACAAACCACGGACGTCTGATGATTTTTGACGTGCTCTTTTGAATGTGTATTTGCTCATTTTGCAACCATCATAATATTTTATAATAGGGAGACACACACACCCAATGGATTCTAAAATTTATAGAAATGTGTGCTTAATTTTCAAAGTTTGAAGGACACATATATAATTTCCCTTCATTGACAATTTCAATACTGTATACTGTAGGTTTAAATAATCACTCTGCAGAACTATATTTTAGGAAATAACACCTTGACCAATGCACCACTGTTTCTGACCTTTAAGTGGCCTTGTCATGGAGACATCACACTTGAAAACTCTCCATGATATTTTCCAGTGACCAGGCAGATTAGGATATTTTTGGATGTTCTCTCTCAAATTCCAGCCTTCTGTCCAAGGAGAAATGAATTAAGTTTTAAGTGACTTAAACTGCATCCTAATCATCTGCACTGTATGCTGATGGGCTCACAACATTGTATTAATGGTCTGCTCCACGTTTTTAATCTATGTTCAAGTCACAATTTCATCTGCCTCTCTATGTGCCATTATCGGTATTGTGACTGTCACTATCATTATGTAAGACAGTTAACTCAGAACAGGAAATATTCAGTGAGTAGTAATAGTTACTCCTGTCTTAGAATCTTCAGCCTTAAATAGTAGGATTTGGGTGGTATCTATGGCTCAAGGAGTAGGGTGCTGGCCCCATATACTCGGGGTGGTGGGTTTGAACCTGGCCCCGGGCAAAACTGCAAAAAATAAATGAATAAAATAAAATAAATAAATAGTAACTCTACTTTTAATAAAAATTAATGACTAGAAATTTTAGAACATCTTTATATTTAAGACTTTCAAGTATTCTTAAGGTCTATTTATTCTTTTACTTCACCCAAATTAAAAAAAAAAAAAAATTCTGCTGGTTGATAGATAAATCTTTTATAAATATTACCTAATCTGAATGCTTTTAATGCAATAACATTATATTGTGGGAGGACCTCTAGCTTCTTCCAATTTTGATCTTTTAAATATATTCAAGTACACTTTTAAGTACATTTTAAGGTCCTTCTTGCTTCTGAAAATATTTGTCTTTCATAGACCCTTTTTTGTGATAATGAAACTTATTTTGAGTTATGAGTGTTTTGTTTTGGTTTTGATTTTTTTGCCACACACTTTCCTTAAAATTTAAAGTGCACATTGGATCATGTTTGGTCTGAACCATCCTGAATACTATCTTTTTTCATCAATTATTTTTTTCCCCCATTTTATCCTTAATCTGCCAGATATTCTTAGGTAGGTCTTTAAGATTGGCTTTTCTAGTTTTCTGTTAATTTTCAGTAAGGGAACAGATGTAAAAGTGGAGTCTTGGGTCTCTGAAGTTATTCTCCCTTGTACTTGCTATGCTTGGGGAACTGGGGACTTTTTGAAAGCTACAAATTGGCCTTCAGTGGCTGCAGGAACATATGTTCACAAGTAATTTATGTTCATCACATTTTATTGAGAGTAGTCAGCCTAAGTGATCCTGCATGAAAATGGTTTCCTTTTTCTGAAAAGTTTTTAATGATGAGCTTGTCTAAGCATATATTATACAAATATAAAACTCAGAAACACACTCATATATCTTTAGGGCTTGGCTTTGACCTTCTGTCACCAGTGAGGGTGAGAGGCTGGGCCAGACAAATCAATCGCCTGTGTGAGCACAGGGCTCAGCTCTCTGGTTGAGCTGGCCCCGTTTCTTTTCTGGTGGCTCCAGAAAGGGGGCTGTGGTTATGACCATCTATGCTCTCCTCATTAACGAGGAGCACACACAAAAATTTACTCAAATATGAGCTCTGCTCCTCATTCTAACCTTGAATTATCTGTTGTCCTCATGTACAAACTAAGGACCGTAATATAGACTTTCATTGCTGACTTCATAAACTTGTGAAAATTAAAAGCAATTACACACTAAGGCCTTTTCAAATCCTGTGCTGCAGATTGAGCGATTTATCTTTTTCTTCTCTCTATGGATTTCGGGGTCCAAATTAAAGACACTTTGTTTCCAAGTATGGAGCAAGGGGCTCTACCTACTAACACATTTTCCTTACTTTCCACACAAAAGAACAGAAAACTTTGCAGTAGCAATTGCAGCTGTGTATGGAGGAATTGTTCATTGGGAAGCTCAGGGTGAAAGGCAGAGATCATTTCTCTCTGAGTGTTTTTGTGTCCTCATTGCCACCGGGTTAGTTTAAACACTAACGTAGTTTTCTTTATATCATACCTGTTGTTTAAATTAGACTATTACATGTATAGAGATTTTTTGAGAGTTCTTCCTGAATATTGATGCAACCAACGTGTATTGTAGAACTGACAGTCAGGGTACAATTGTATTTCTCAGATGTCAGGGTCCCACCCCAGGGACAGGGTCACTAAGACCTGTGAACTGGTGAGTTCAACTGAACAAATATAAAGTTAGGAATGACAATACAGAAAGAGACACGAGACTCAGAACAGAATTTTCAGAGGTGGGAGCTCAGGGAACGATTGCCCATTCATGGGCTCCAGTGAGTGGCCTTGAGTCTCTGTTCGCTCAGCTTTTATTGAAATCTGTCTGTCCAGGTGGGAAGCTGAGGGAGGGAACAAAGACACTAGCAGTTTCTCTGAGTGAACATCTCAGCTTCTATTATTATTATTATTAACTTTAAGGATTTGAGCAGTTTTGGAGCATCTGAAACTTGAGCCTTGTGTGGGGGAGCAGCCTCCTGTCTGGAGTCACACACACAGATTCCTAGGGAGGTGTTAAACTCTGCTAGTTCACTGTGGAGTAAAACACCACTGGTGTTAATCTCCTCTGAGGAATCGGTGGGAGAGAGGCTTTTTCCTCTCATCACCACTACAGAGGATTTTCCTCTGCAATAAGGGATAGAAGCCCTCTTGCCCCTATTCAGGACTGGAGCTGGTCCCTTGGTCTCCGTCCCAGCCAAATGCAAATTTCCACAATGGTATCTGCTTTGTCTGTTTAATGGGCAGGAAATGACATATCTATTCTAGGTCTTGTCATAATCTCTTTTGTGACCATTATCTTCCTCACAGTGTTCACAGACTCAGCAGGTTATTGGTGTAAGCTGTATCCCCAACAGGCCAGAGTTTCAGGAAAGGCCGGAAACTTGCTCAGATAAGAAATTTAGCAATGGCTGGGTTAAAAGTGAATTAGCTGACTTTTCTTTGTTCTGACTCTTTCAGCTTACTTTTTAATTTACTCTTTTTCTAGAGGTGCCCTCCCCTGCCAAGAATTCTGCCTGCATCAGATTTGCTCGGTCTCAGCTTGCTGGGGGCCAGTTAGCAACAGGGAGAAGCTGAAGGAGAAGTTGGGTTGAGAAGTGCTATATCAGCTCCTGCATTCAGCCGAGTCTCTAGACCCTCTTGTGTCTAAGGATGGTCTTCTTGTACCAATTCCTAGCCCACATTTACAACTTTAATATTTGCAATTGGAATACCATTTGATGAAAAGACAACTTGCTCACTTTCTGGCAAATAAATTACTCTTTCTTCAGCCCCAATGTGATGATATTCCATTTCTGCTTCATGAACTTTAGCAGCTCGTCAAGCCACTGGAGACTACAATGTGGCCATTTCCCCCTTTGTAGCCTCATCCCTTCTTTCCACATATCAGACCATGTATTTCAGACACACTGAGCTTTTATGCACAATACTTTATTTATAATAAGTTATCATATTTTCACAAAAGACATTCCAATTAGCCATCACATTTTATTTCATATATTAGAAATTCAATATCAATGTTTAGATTATTCCCTAACTTCACAAGAATACTGACATTTCTACTGAATATGCTGAGTTTGCTGAAATTTAACTATTTCCACATTAAATGACATAGGCAAAACATGCCAGCACTACCCAGGTCTTCCAGAACAGTAATGCAAGGAAATTTTATGAAACTGCTCTGTCACAACAGGGTCAAAATCAGCTTCATCATGACTCTGCATATTAATCACAGTCTGGCAGCAATCTAAGGAGGTATCACTCATAAAAAACTTCGGTGTCACTGTGAGAATAATAGGGGTTGTGGCTCTATAACTTGTCTTCCTCCTTTTCCCTTCCCCCAGTGTCATTAAAGCCTTGAAAAGCAGAACTTTTATAGATCCTGAGTGGGCAGGCTTAGAGTGCCTCAAAAATCCCACCACACAGCGTTGCCAATATCACATCTTTTTGAAAAGCCCTCTGTGCAAAACTGTCATCATTTAGCCTGTGATACCAGTTGAAAACAAGGGCCCAACAAACATTTAAAAGAAAGATCTGGGAAAGAGACGTGCATGGGGGCTGCATGAATTCCAACATGCTGTAGGTTGTCTGGAAGACACGATCAGTGTAGAAACCCATGATGGCAGTTCTTCAAGATGAGAACCAAGAACAGAGTTATCATATGATCTCACAATTCTACTTCTGGGTATTAATTCAAGAGAAATAAAAGCATACATCTATATACAAACTTTAAGTAAAGCTTCATAGCAGCAACATTATTTATAGCTGTAGCAAAAAAGTAGAAACAACCCCAATATCCAAAGACCTGTGAGTGGATAAACCAAAGTGGTATAACCCCGGGATGGAATATTATTCATCCATAGCAAAGAATACTGATATATGCTACAACATGAACTTTGCAAACATAAACTTATGTGAAAGAAGTTAGACACAAAAGTACATATATTACTTAATTGTATTTTGATAAAATATCCAGAATAGTTAAATCTTTGGAGACAGGAAGTAGGCCAGTGTTTGCTTAGGTTGGAGTTCAGAGGGATAAGCAGTAACTTTAACTGTAGATTGTAGTGATGGCTGAATAATTCTGTGCATATATTAAAAACAAGAAATTTTACAGTTTCAGTGGTTACATTCTGTGATATTTGAATTACCAGTTTGGCGAAAATATTTCAAAGTGTATATAAAACCAGCACATCGTATCCCATGATTGCATTAATGTACACAGCTATGATTTAATAATAATAAAAAAGATGGCCCATTTAAAAGTTAAATCACAGAAAATTAAAAAAAAAAAAGCTGTTTAAACTCACTTACATATACACACACGATTATAAGACACTCATGAGATCTTGAAAAGCAATAGTAAATTGCAACTTTCAGTAACTTACATTAAATTCTTGAGTTTGAGGATTTCAAACCCAGATCCCTCTAAGATAATTTTTGCCGTTGTTGGAAGAGAGTTATAAGTCCTGGGAGTTTTTAAGCAGAGTGTTGTAAGTTTTCTATCAATCTGATAAATTTACTCTATTAAGGGTGCTGATCTCTATTTTTCCCTTATGTGTGAAATACAGCCCTGGAAAGATTGCTTTGCTAATAATAAATATTGCAGCTACTCTAAAGTTGTGAGTACTTCTGTGTGATCCACATTACTCAGTGATTCTACGTTATATGGTCCGAGCTGACATCCAGGGATATGTGCACCTAAGTTGGCTATGAGGGACTTCCATCCTTTCATGCATTCAGAGTGAGAGGGTTTAACATCTGACATGTCCAGTGGGGTAATATATCTATTTATATCTGTTTGTACAAGAAAATACTGATATCTAGAGGTCATTTTTTAAACCCGATCCATGGAAATTCACTGCTATTGGAGTCTAGGGTAAGTTGAATAGTTGAAAAGACCAAAAAGAACATTCTTTGAATGTCATTTATTTAACCTCAGTGAGGCCAATGCTGCTTTCATTTCAATTCTATTTTTAATCCCTGTGATTGCCACACAGTGACCTTTCAGGTGGTTGGTAAGTTTTGTAGCATAAGAAGCAAAAGCAATTGGGGTGTGTGGTGATTTTACTCCTCCCCTGGTCAGGAGCACAAGATTTTTCTGGAATTTGTGCTAATCTTACCAAGTACTGGAGTTAAGAATTCAATGTTTGTTTCCTCAGAAGCCAAGAAGAAATATTGTGCAAAACACAGAACTTCTTAAATGTTTATCCAAAATGTAGTCTCAATAATTGACATCAGAGAAAGGCTGGGTGGACATAATGAAAGGAAAGAGAACCTGGTAGAAATAACTTGGATATTCCTGAAACAGAGACATCAGTCTTCTGTTTGGAGATCTCATGATACAAATGCTTTTCTGGAGATGAGTGGATTTCTGATGGGTTAGGAGTTGAGTCAGTCTCTGAGATAAAGGCTGAGTGCTAAGGAGAACGGCCTCTGTGGGGAGGTTGGGGAAGGTTTATCTGTTTTCTTCAGGGGTGACATTTCAACCTGTGAACAGTACTAAAATAGACCAAGTGTTATAAAATAATATTAATTCCAGGATAACTGCCCAGGGTCAATATCTTAGACATTTATTTCTTAAGCTTTACATATCACCCATTGTTTTTATTTTAGCTTTTCTAGAAAAATGAACAAAAAGTACCCTAATGTTAAATTCTGCAAGCTGAGGAAATGTGGGCACTTTCTCTGGATTACAGAGGAAAGGGGGTGGGGATATCCTGTAGTCTGGAACCCAGGCTAGGGGGATGAATTCCCCTGACACAAGACCCCCAGCTGACTGTCGCTACAGAGAATCGGAAGTTAAAAGCTGAGGAATAGGATGAGAAATTGTCAACTCCATACCCCTCATTTAACAGGAGAGAAATAACAAGAATTGAAGTTTTAAGAGGAAATGTAATCTACAGGCAGTCCCTGCGTTACAAAGAATTTACAAGAGAGATTCTGTGGGTTTGTTCTTAAGTTGAATTTGTATGTAAGTTGGAAGAGGTACACTTACCTATTACCCGTAATGGCCCCATTCATAAGTCCACGTCATACATCAGCCAGGTAGTTGTAATTTGGGGACATACTATAATTAGCCTCCATTCATAAGTGTGAGTTGCACTTACATGAGATGTTTGCCACTCGGGGACTGGTTGTACTGAAAATGCCACACTCATGAATGTGAGACGTGACTCAGGAGTAGATCGGGAAGGTTATACTTTTCAGAGTGTCCAAGAGTTGCATCTGAGGATGGAATGCGACCTCATCTCAGGCCGGCAGCTTCAGAGAGGGTGGCTGCAGCATGGTCCGCCCTTCCCTTTCTGTCCACTGGGTCGAGTGCCCCTCCCTAACGCAGAACACTACTGCTCCAAGAGCTGCTCCTTTCCCAACCTCTATTCCAAGGCAGAGAGAGAACGTTCCTGGCTCTCCCATTCTGCTGAGACACACCAGGGCATGTGTAGGCTACACCCACAACACACCCAGAGCTTTAAACACTTTGCTCAGGGCTGTAGTGTCTGCCTAGTAGGAAGAAGGGAAGGAACTTACTCTAGATGCCTCAAAATAAAGTAATACAGAACAAAAACTTAGCAACCTTGCAACAAGGGAGATCTCACGTTTTCTAACTAGATAAAGGTAGTAAAAAAAAGATGAAAGAGGGACAGACTGATTTGCTTTTTGTCCCCAAAACATGGCATGAGAGAGCTACTGATTATTTTTCTCAAGTTGAATCTTTTGACCTTGTGGTCAATAAAAATTCCTCTCAGGTATGTTGAGCATTATGTCCTAATTTTAAATATTGCTAAAATAATTTTGTCTCTTGTCTGTTTCTACATGCGTTCCTCATTAACAACCTGGAAGAGTCTGTGTCAGAACTGTGAGCCAGATGTCATTTAAACCAGAGAATCAAGATGTATTGTT
>CAUYPK010058999.1:0-36857 GCA_963574355.1 Loris lydekkerianus | reverse complement strand
CACAATAACTAAGAAAATGCCAGGAAGGCTATGTTAACCAGTGTGATGAAAATGTGTCAAACGGTCTATGAAGCTAGTGTATGATGCCCCATGATCATATCAATGTACACAGCTATGATTTAATTAAAAAAATAATAAAAACAAATAAAAAATAAAAACAAATCAAAATAACCCTGTACATTGTTATTTAATTTGTATAAAAGCTGTGTTGGTACCTGTGGCTTCTCAGCATATGTATGGCATGAAAATACATATTGAGATTAAACTAGAAAATAAAAGCAGTCCTTGCAAGGACAAAAGACTACCAACCTGTGGGTTAGAAATGATGAATCAAAAATAAAATTTCTCATATATCTAAGAATACTTGGATAGGCAAAGAGTGAAGGTTTAGAGATTGTAGAAAGGGAATAACATTGAAAAACTTTTAGCAATAATAATATCAATTTATTTTTGGTTCAATTTCATATTATGACATTTTTTCCTCCCTCACTGCAAAAGTAGCCAATATTTATTTAACATATAAACATATTAAAGTTTGTCCAGGTGGATGGCTCACACACCTGTATTCTTAGTGCTCTGGGAGCTTAAGGCAGGTGGATTCCTTGACCTCTGGAGTTGGAGACCAGCCTGAACAAAAGTAAGACCCCATGTCTACTCAAAATAGGAAAATTATCCTGGTGTCATGGCAGGAACCTGTAGTCCCACCTACTTGGGAGTACAAGGCAAGAGGATTGTTCAAGCCCAAGAGTTTGAAGTTGCTGTGAGCTATGATACCATGGTATCCTCGTGTGGGTGACAAAGTAAGACTCTGTTTCAAATAAATAAATAAATTTAGGCCAGACGCTATGGCATATGTCTATAATGCTAGCACTCTAGGAGGCTGAGGCAGATGGATTGCTTGAGCTCAGGAGTTTGAGATCAGCCTGAGCAAGACCATCTATAGTAAAAATAGATAAAACAGAGGGTGTTGCGGTGGGTGCCTGTAGTCCCAGCTACTCTGAAGCTGAAGCAAGAGACTCACTCAAGCCCAAGAGTTTGAGGTTGCAATGAGCTGTGACACCATAGTATTCTACCCAGGACTGCAGAGTAAGACTCTGTCTCATAAAAAATAAATTAAAAAAATTAACAAAATAAACATATTAAAGTTTGGTAGTTTATGATACTCCTTTTTCTGAATTTCTTTCCTTTCCATAAAAGTATTTAACTTTAAATATTCCTCTAAGACTTAGAGAATAGGTCTAATACAATTTTGATTGTGTATATCTTTAGTGCTGAGACACTGTGTGGAGCCCGAGAAGAGGATAGGGAAGGAAGTTATCCAGCTTAGGCATAGTTCTGAGAAAAGTTTTGTAAGATGTTGTTTTAGAATTGAGTGAGCTTTTTCTATTTTTCCCAAGAATTAAGGGTGATAGGCTAAGTGCAATTTATAAGAGATACCTAGGGCTTCTAAGACCTGTTGGGTGATTTGCGAAGTAAAAGCAGGGCCCTTCTCACCTGTATACTTATCTGGCCATTTCAGATTTTCTATTAACCTATATACCTGTTTATCCTGACATTGCCCTTCACCCACCCTTCCTGGGGTTTGTAATCTCCCCTCTCTCATTTTTGAACCTTGGCTGCTGTGCATTATTGCACACTTACTCTATTGCAGTACCCAATAAAAGACTCGTGAGAAGCAGGACTTGAGGGTGCTTTGTATCAAGCAAGGCTTTCAGGCACTATGCTACAGGTTTGGTATAAAATCTATTAATTTTCCCAGAACTGTCTCCCTTGCTGACCACCATCCCTGGTTGGAATCCACAGGAACCCCAGCAATACTGGACCTTCACACCACTAGAGATAATTAGGGCAGATTCAACAAAGAAAACCAGGGGATGTAACCTAGTAAGGCAAACTAAGAAAGACTTAATGATTAAATAGGCAAAAATATACATCTTTTCAGTTTTGCAAATGAACAAGGATATAGGGGCTACTCACATAAGACATAAAACATAATGATCAGGAAAAATAACAAATCTATCATGTAAATGTGTGGTGATCTCTTCAATTGGATCATAAACACCTGAGGGCAGGTACCACATATTAACTATGCATCTGACCTTAGTTTCTGGTTCCTAGGACTCAATTAGTCAAATTGTTATATTTCAAATTGTGGCAAATGTAGAAAGGAAGATGATCCATTATGAAGGTCATGCGACTCTCAAAGACAGAAGTAAATACCCCTAGCTATCCCATGGTAGAGTAGGACCAGTCTTACCAGCAGGTTAGAATGCATTTTGGAGTATAAATCAAATGGAAAAAAGAGCAATGAGTTGGGAAATTAAATAGGGCCACCAAGTAGAGAGTACCACGGGGAGCAGATATTTTGGTGTTCAAGAAATAAAGTTCAATAAGATCAGAGCCAGGCAGAGAGTATAAATTTCAATCTAAATTGGAGTAAAATGGATAACCCTGGAATCTTCACTTCTAAATACAATAGAACATAGTAGAAGACCACTTGCCTACATTTACTATCTCCTTATGTTGACCTAAGTTTCAAAGACTAGACTGGACATGCACCAATTGTACTCAGGTGTTGACTTATGTTGACCACCTTCCTGGTTGACCTGTTTGTTATAGTCCCTTGGGTGGTCAACTTACAGAGGTCATACTATAAAAATATAAAATAGAACATGAGAGAATCTGAAGACCAAAATCTCTGTTGGTAAACCAATGAAACTGAGAATAGCTGTTTGAGTCTCTTGGTTAAGTGTATACTTCTCTACATGCAATTCTATTATATTTGAGGTGAGGGAAATTAACAACTTACCAAGACAAACCAAGTCCTTTTTTAGCTAATCATTAAATTCTAAAATCTGTGTTCTTTAAATACACTCACTCTCTTACATTTTGTTTTTATTTAAACCTACTTTTTTTTTTAATTCAAGTAAAGCCTAATCTTATTTAGTTTAGATAAATGCCAAGAAAATTTTATTTTTCTACATACTATTTAGGATATGTAGGGGGATTCATGAGCCCCTAAAAGTCAGATGTGGTGGTATCTGGGGGGGGGGGGGAAGAGAAACCTTATACCTAGATAGAAAGTGTCCCAAAAATTGATGAAGGAAGATGTTCGATGGTTTCCAAAACTTATTGAGGACAATGGGGAGTCACCCCAAAACAAGGTAAAAAAGTCAGTGATCATTCAGTGCAAGAGCAGAAGAAAGCCATTGCCCAAGGAAGCAAGGCCCCCAGGCAAAGAGTCGACCCCCACTTCTCTGCAATGAAAACGTGCGCACCAGAGACTGAGATACTCTTTTTATATTATGTATTAAAATACAGTGTAAGTCAAACAACTGTGTTTAAGACAAGTCAAAGAGAGATATGACTCCCTGAAAGAGAGTTTGATTAGGATGGTAAAGTCCGTGATAGTAGAGCAAATTCAACTATAAAGTGCCATTTTTATTGAGGAGCTAACATATGGCAAACAATCAATGCTAATTCAGAAGCTGCCTAATGAAGCCTAATGTTTTTATAACAAACAAATGCAAATTTCTACACTTTCAATCACAACTTATTGAAATTGATAATCAAATCACCAACATTAAAAAATGCAATAGATATTAACTAACTAAACACATTTACAGAATCCAAATACTTGATATTTATTTATTTATTTTTAATTTAATTTTATTTTATTTTGCAATTTTTGGCCTGGGCTGGGTTTTAACCCGCGACCTCCGGTATATGGGGCTGGCGCCCTACTCCTTGAGCCACAGGCGTCACCCACACAGTGCATATACACACACATCTGGTGACATTAAATTCAACAAATATTTCATTGAATGTCAAATATCAAATCAAACGTCATTTCAAATTATGAATATTTGGGGGGTAAAATGTTTTGGCCAATTAATAAATTCCCTAACATCCTTGGATAATCTTTTTCTAACCTCATGGGTCCCTACCTCTTCTTGCACTTGACAGCAAATTTGAATGACTATAATGTGAACGGAATGAGGGTTCTCCGTTACATGCTCGAGCTTCTCCTTTTTTCAGTGTCTCTCTCTTCAGTCTCTCCATTGTCCTTACATGATCTTATTTGTTCCTCTTCTTAGATCTTATTTATATAGTTTGAGACCTGTCTTCTCTTGGACTGCCTTTCATCTCTACAGCTAGAGTAATTTCTATCTCTCAGTTTTTCTGAAATTTATCAATGGTAATATTTGAACAATGTTTTCCACATACTACTTTGTATCCAAATTCTTATTTATTTATTTTTATTCTTAAATCATAGCTGTGCACATTAGTGCAATCAAGGGGTACAATGTGCGGGTTTCATATACAATCTGAAATATTCTCTTCAAACTGTTCAACATAGCCTTCAAGGCATTTTCGTAGTTACCGTATGTAGGCATTTGTATTCTGCATTTAGTAAGTTTCACCTATACCCATTCTAAGATGCATCATAGAAGTTTTTATTACCACATTCCTGTATTATGGGGCTTGTTAAATCAACTATCAGTAACTCTATAATTAAAAAAAAATCCTAACATAGTTTAAAAATCAAGGCCTTCCTCATCCACATTGTCCTTTATTTGGGTAATTATTCTTACCTTCGTCTTTGACGTAAGAAACCTGTACATTGACTTTGTTTGAGGAGGCACACTTAGCACCCTGGAGAAGATTTTTCTCTAATTTTATCAGTCAGGGTCTGGTTGGTCACTTGGAAGGTCAAGGTCTTCCCTTTTGAAACTTTGGTAGGCCATATATTTGCATTGGTAAATTCAGTCTGTAATAATGACTATAAATGTGTCATGAAAAGAGCTTATCAGAATTATTTAGAGAATTTCAACCCACACATATCCCTTACCTTATTTGAGACTAATCATCCCAACCCACATACTTCAATACCATGATGAGCCACTGCTTCTAACGGGAATGTGCTTCATTTCTTAGCACATTAGGCTGGGAAAAGTTTGGGAGTTATTGATCTACAAAATGGTCTTCCAGAGCATTCAATATCAGAGAGGCTCAGTTTTCTTTAGCAGGCTTCTGAATGAACTTGAACCTTGAGCTTCACAGTTCTATTAGCATAACGGTTTAAAGAAGTGCAGGTAACTCAGACCTCGTGAGAATTTACACCGACATTATCACATGTGCTTCACTTACCTGATGATAACAGCTATGCCGTACACTATGAAAAGGTATTTTCATATTTTATCTTATTCAATTTCTAAATTTATGTTATCAGATGTTACTGACAGTTTGCATATAAAGAAACTAAGCCTCAGACAGGTCAGATGACTCTTCCAAGGTAAGACAGCAATTAGCCATCAGAAATGCTAAATGTTGCAACCCATACTCTACCAGGCACAGGGAAAAGAAAAAAAAGAAAAGAAAAACGAAGAACATATGATCTTACAAAACCTATTTAATAGTACAGAAAGCTGCTTTTTTAAAAATTAAAAAAATCTTGAAATGCAAGTTTCATCTTACTGTATTGCAAAAAAAAAAAAAAAAAAAAAAACCCAGAAAAAAGAATATAGACAGGTCTTCCTTGGAATGTTTTCCTTTAGTGAGTTTTAATGATTTCTCTCTGCATTATGTAGAGAACTAGTCTGGCCCCTTAGTCCCTAGAGATGTAGTATTATATTATGCTTTTTTGTTTAAAGTAAGTTTGATCTGCTAGGTAGATAAAAATTCAGTTCTAGGTGAACTAAAGTGATTTTTAACATGACTGTGCAGTGTTCCAGAACAGTAAGAGAATTCTCCACACATATACGAAACTGGTGGCTGTGAGTTAAAATAAAATAGGGCTGCATCAGCTGCTGATGTGTTAAATTGTAAGGAAGACCATTGGGTCTGAAAATTCCAATTTGTGTGTTCAGTTTCTCTTTGATTATTGAGGAAAGAAGTAAATGAATAATAATGATTGAGAATTTTCTGGGCTAGATGTTAGGCTAGTTAATTTTCACAAAAGTTTATAATTTACTGCACTCAGAAAGTCTTTTGAAAATCACCTTATTATCTCCATTTTACCAGAAAAATGCAAGATTCTGAAACTAAAATATGTCAGAACCAAAAATCAAAGGTATGTCTTTCTGTCTTCGGAATTTGAAATTGCTAGCCATGTGGAAATTTTAGCAGATGCAAAATCTGACTCTCCCGCAACTTATTTCCTCTTCAAACTTATAGAAAAAATTTGCATTCTAAAAATCTCAGCAACTTCAGATAAAAAGAAATTTTATGGAACATTTTCCCAATATTTGGCTCTAAATGTTATACACTGAAAACCACACACATGGCTAACAATTTTGTTTCTAAAGTGTAAAAACGCAAAGCAGAAAACAACAGTAGTTCCCTGTTCAGTCAGACACTCAAACACATGGTAGGTCTCGTATCAGTGTTAGTTAAATTGAACTAAACACAAAATCTCTCCTCCTAAGAACCTGTAGTCTCTTGCTTTGCCACAGGAAAAGATTTAAGAATGAGTATATGGTTTTGATTACAAGTTTGACTTTTATTTTGAATGTCAGTTCATCAAACAATTTTCTGCCACTCTGAAGTTCTGTTAGTTTCACATTTCTCTTGCTACTCTTTTGTTCAGAAATCTACAAAGACTGTCTTTTGCCCAACATCTTATATCTAAACACTTTTTCTTAGCTTTCAAAGTCTTTAATAAACTATTCTATAATAACCAGCCAACTTAAGGGTAGAATCACAGTGGGAACATTTGAGTGTGAATGGAGGGAAAACAGAATACTATTGTGAAATCTTTGCCTCTGAAATTCTTGCTTTGAGTCATGTATAACTGTTTTTTAACTCCCTGATACATCTGTGTTTCAGTTTGTAAGAAAAATATACTGCATTTCTAACTGTTTTCCCACTTTCTCTATCTGCCTTCATACACTTCGCCACTCTCTGTGAACACAGCCCTGATCTCCTTCTAACAATGGAAATATTTGTGACTATCCTCAGATTATTTTATTCTTGGACTTTCCTTATGATCTATTTTTCTGATGGTCTTCAATCAACACACTTGGTTGAGCTGGACCTTGAATACAGCTATGAAAAATGGAATCATCATAAACTCAAGTGCAATAATTAATTAATTATTGCAATAATTTAATTAATAAAAATGAAATAAGTGATAACATTGCAGTGACAGTGAGGTGCTGTCTACTCAAGAAAATGTAAAGCTCAAATTTGAATCAGAATTGATATTAACTACTAGGGTTTCTTTAAAAAGAGCATCAGTTCTGAAGCAAAATTACTGGTCCAAGTGAGTATTTCTGGATCTAGAAGAGAGAAATGATAGGCGAGACTGAAGACTGATTCTACTTTCAGGTTTTTGCTGTTGTTGCTATTGTTAGTGTCAGAAATTAGTATAGTTTAGACAACAAGTCTACGCTAGGGGTCCAAGACTTTTCATACAAGTTCAATCCAGCTTTGCATAGTAAAATTTTAGATGGATAAGAGAATACTACTACCTGGATCTTCAGCTCCATCCATGGGCAGCATGGAGTCACCTAGCAGAATAGCCTATAACTCACTATCATCTTAATCAACATGATGGGGTTTTTTCCATTCTGACACTTTATGCTATGACTTACAGAGTAATCTTGCAGCCACAAGCAGGTGGGCTCCTTTCACCTCTTTTCTGGTTTCCTTTGAGAGCTTTTGTAATATGTGGAATCATCTATGAGGCTACACAGCTTTGGTTAGCTTTGGGCTTTATCTTCTGTTTTCCATACCATATGGTCATTGAAATGGTAGTTCAGACTCCAAGATTTTATAGAGATTTCCTTCAAAAACCACTTTTGATGATCACTTATTTTCTAGAATTTCTACTTTCACATAATTCTTTTTTTTTCCTTTTTAAATATTTTAATAGATATCCAGGGTGCTGGGTGAATTCCATTGCATGTGTATGCTGTGTGGGTGTAAAGTCTGGGCTTTTGGTCTCCCCATCACCTGGGTAGGGTGCATTGTCCCCCACAGGAAATTTTTCACCCCTTTCCACTTCCCATCCTGTCCTCTTGTGAGTCTCCAATGTGCATTATACCACACTGTATGCCCTTGTCTACCCACAGTTTATTTTAGTTCTCACCTATAACTGAGGCCACATGGCATTTATTTTTCTGTTCCTGAGTTACTTCACTTCCAGTTTCATCCAAGTTACTGCAAAAAAAAAAAAAAAATTACTTTATTCTTTCTTATTACAGAATCATAATTTATGGCATATATATACATATATATATATATATATATCACATTTTTTAATACACTCATCAGTTTTGGGGCACTTAGGTTGATGTCATATCTTTGTGATTGTGAATTGTGCTATGGTAAACAGACAGGTGCAAATGTCTTTTTTATAAAATGATATATTTTCTTTAGGTAGATCCCCTAGTAGTGAGATTAGTGATCTAATAGTATATCTACTTTGTTTCTTTGAGAAATCTCCATACCATTTTCCATAGAGTTAGAACTAATTTACATTTCTACCAACAGTGTATAAGCTTTCCCTTTTCATTGCTTTTGCACCAGCATCTACTGTTCCAGAACTTTTTAATAATGGTCATTCTGACAGGTTTGTCATGGTACCCCACCATGGTTTTAATTTGCATTTCTTTGATGACTAGTGATGTTGAGCATTTTTCCATATTTGTTGGCCAATTATTTCTCTTCTTTTGGAAAATGTCTATTTATGTCCCATGCCCACTTTTGAATGGTGTTATTTGCTTTTTCCTTGATGATTATTCTACAAATAGACTGTGGTCAGATGCATAGCCTGTGGATATTTTCTCCCAGTTTTCATGGGTTGTTTATTTACTTGTTTTTTAACAAATATATTAAAATTGTTTTTAATTATTATGGGTACATACTAGTTGTAAATCTTTATTATATTTACTCTTTTGCTTATTGCTTTTGCTGTGCAGAAGCTTTTCAATTTAGTTAAGTCCCACTTGTCTATTTATATTTTTATTGCATTTGCTTTGGGGATTTTAGTAATAAATTCTTTGCCAAGGCCAATGTCCAGAGAGTTTTTCCTAGATTTTCTTATAGGACTTTTATTGTTTCAGAGCCTACATTTAAGTCTTTAATCCATCTTGAATTAACTTTGTATGCAGTGAGAGATAGGGATCCAGTTTCTTTCTTCTGCATATGACTATCCAATTTCCCCAGCACCATTTGTTAAATAAAGTGTCCTTTTTCTTTCCTCAGTGTTTATTTTTGTCTGCTTTGTCAAACATCACTTGATTTATTTTATTTTATTTTTTATTTTTTGAGACAGAGTCTCACTCTGTTATCCAAGGATAGCAAGGCTAGAGTGCTGTGACATCAGCCTAGCTCACAGCAATCTTAAAATCCTGGGTTCAAGCTATTCTTCTTTCTCAGCCTTCCAGGTAGCTGGAACTGCAAGTACCAGCACAATGCCCAGCTAATTTTTCTTTCTTTCTTTTCTTTTCTTTTTTTTTTAGAGATGTGGTGTTACTGTTGCTCAGGCTGATCTGGAACTCCTGAGCTCAAGCTATTCTCTCTTCTTGGCTTCTCAGAGTGCTAGGATAATAGGCATGGGCCACCGCACCTGGCCCAGTGTGGACATTTTAACAATATTTCAATTCATCTGCATGTGATGTTTTTCCATTTATTCATGTCATCTATGATTTTTATAAATTAGTAGTTTGTGGTTAATATAGAGATCTTTTACCCCCTCAGTTAAATTTATTTCAAGGTATTTTATTTTACTTTTTGCATCTATTATACATGGGATTGAGTTCTTGGTTTGACTCTCAGCTTAGACATTGTTGGTACATAGAAATGCTGGTAATTTTATTAGATTTTATAACCTGATACTTTGCCGAATTAATTTATTAAGTCTAGGAGTCAATTGGAGAAATCTTTAGTATTTTCTATGTATAAGATCATAAAAAAGAGGGGAGGAGCAAGATGGTGGCCAAGTAACAGCTTCCTTGCAACTGGCACAGTGCGGCTGGGGAGAAAAAAAAGACTCCAGGCATCTCTGGCTGGTGGGATCTGCCCACAAATCTCTTTGAGGACACAGAGAGTTAGTGCGAGACTTCTGAACTCCACAAGGGGGACAAAAGCAGTGGAAAACTGGCAAGTGGTTGTGTGTGTTCATTCGGTCTAATCCTGCGGGCAGCTGTAAGTACAGCAGCAGTAAGATTGCAAACTGGAAGGCCTTACCTGTGAGCTGTTTGGGGTTTTTTTTGGACTTAGCACTCAGTTGAACTACCTTGGGAGAACTTGGGCAAGAGTGCAGAGGACTTTAAGCATTGTCTAGGGCCCCAGACTGAACCACAGTGCCAGACAGAGCTAATAGTGTTTTGCTGTGGGCCATGTGGAGCCATTGTGGGAGAAGTGCCCTGGCAAGCTCTGTCCTCAGGGTCACAGAGCAAAGCTCGGGTGGCAGCGAGTAATTTAGTGACTGAGCAGCCTAAAGGCACTGACTGAGACATCTTACACCCTTAGCCCTCAGGGGCCTAGAGTGAGACTGGTTTTGGCATGCTGGGTAAGTGGATAGCCACTTCGGGAGTGATCCCAGCAACAAGCACTTTCCTGGGAAAGCTTCTGCTTAGACAAGTTTAGCAGTTTAAAGTGCTTTTTAAGAGGGCTAAGGAAAGATTTAGGTTCTCTACCCTGTGGGGTTTGAGAAATCAGCAGATGCCTCCAGTCTCCATCTCATACAGGCATATCAGCATTGTGATTAACATCTCATACCCCAGAAGATCACCAGTTGCCCAGACAATATTCAGCAGGAGATATATATATATATATATATATATTGCTTTGTTTTTGTTTTTGGTTTTTTTGTTTGTTTGTTTTTTAATTTCAACATTTTCCCTATAGATTTTTCTTTTCTTTCTTTATTTTTCTAGTTTAAATATAATTTCTCATTATTGCCTTTTTCAACAAGTAGATCTTCATTTTTGCTAGTGTTTCTACCCCTATTATTTGGTTTCCCCCCCAATTTTATCCTGTAAAGTTTTCTGTTTGCTTGTTTTGGTTTGATTTATAGCATTTTTGTCCTCTCTACGTGATGGAGATGGGGTACTGTGTCCAAAAAGGCTAGCAAAGAGGTGATGACCTCAAGGGAACCACCCAACCTGGCACCCCCAGAGGCTGAGGCTTTTTTTAAAGGTTGGGTCAATGTGGGATAAATTCCCACATGTGTGCCATTGAAGCAGGGAAAGACAGGTTGACATGATTTCTGCTAACACAGGGAGCTGAAGGCCTAGCTACCTTGGTCAGCAAAGACAGGGCCTGCGAAGTAAGACATAAAATCCCATTCACAGTGATTCTGATGCAGTTGTTAAACCCAGCAAGGTCACAGATTAACAGTCTGCCTGCTGGAGATATGGCTCAGAGGTTGACTATGTGGGAACACATTGTCTTAACAGCTGTGTGGCTTCAAGCACTATGGATAAACAGAATCATAAAGCTTGTCTCTAAATCTCTATGGGCACATGGAACTCTTAAGTGTAATCTTCCCAAAAACTTTCTGACTGATAGCATTGTGTAACAGATAGCTGAAGCATGTCCATAGATAAAACACAATGGAATGTTTATTGTTGATGTATAGAATAGACATTGTTGATTTCTAGATTTGATATCCCTGAGTAGAGTTACAATTATTAATTGTTTAGAAGGAAAATTCTTAGATTATAGATTAATAGTGTGTATGTGACTGCTTGACATTATAAGGTGGTTGAGAATAAAGCTCATTGCTACATGCCACTCTGAGCTGTAGTCTGCTTCTTGCTATCAAACAATTACAGGAGCAAGCTTGCATTTGCAGCAAGGCTGCTGTACCCTTGCTTTGTTCCTCACCACAACAGGTCAAAGTACCCTACTGTACACCTACATTGCTTTGTCTCCCTCTATCTGTACCTCTCTTCTTTTTGTCAATATTCCCTTTTACCCACCCCCTCCCTTCTCCTTTTTCTTTTATTTCTTTGTTTATTCTTTTTTTCTTTTTCATTCTTTTTTCCTTTTTGCTTTTCAACCTTCTCATCCTTCTGGTCCTGTACCAAAAGGACTTATCAAAACCCTAGTCCAGAGGCACAGTGACTTAAAGAGCAATGGGAAGTGAAGGGAAAATTAGAGCAAAAAAAAATAAAAACAGATAAAAGAAATCACTCATGAGGAAGAATCAGCTGAAAAATCCTGGCAACATGAAAAACCAGTCCAGAGCAACCTCCCCTCCCCCCAAGGGACCTTGATGTAACTACTGCAGAGGATGCACTCTCTTTCTGATTTTTGAATGTAGGCATGTCTGTACTTCCCAAAGCGATCTACCTATTCAATGCCATTCCTATTAAAATATCAACATTGTACTTTCAAGATTTGGAAAAAATGAGAGCGCATCAACATTTTGGAGAAGGTTCCATCCATGTCTCTTGCCCATTGATATATGGGATTATTGGCTTCTTTCATGTGGATTAATTTGAGTTCTCTATAGATCCTAGTTATCAAGCTTTTGTCTGATTCAAAATATGCAAATATCCTTTTCCATTATGTAGGTTGTCTATTTGCTTTGGTTGTTGTCTCCTTAGCTGTACAGAAGCTTTTCAGTTTAATGAAGTCCCATTTGTTTATTTTCGTTGTTGCTGCAATTGCCATGGCAGTCTTCTTCATGAAGTCTTTCCTTAGGCCAATATCTTCCAGTATTTTTTCTATGCTTTTGTTGAAGATTTTTATTGTTTCATGTCTTAAATTTAAGTTCTTTATCCTTCTTGAATCAATTTTTGTGAGTGGAGAAAGTGCAGGTTCAGTTTCAGTATTTTACATGTGGATATCCAGTTCTCCCAGCACCATTTATCAAATAGGGAGTCTTTCCCCCAAGTTATGTTCCTGTTTTGTTTATCAAAGATTAGGTGGCTGTAAGATGTTAGTTTCATTTTCTGGTTTTCTATTTGATTCCAAATGGCTATGTCTCTATTTTTGTGCCAGTATCATGCTGTCTTAACTACTATGGCTTTGTAGTACAGCCTAAAATCTGATATGGTGATGCCCCCAGCTTTTTTTTTATTACTAAGAACTGCCTTAGCTATAAGGGGTTTCTTCTGGTTCCATACAAAATGCAGAACTCAATTCTAAAGGATGGAATTGTTCTCCGTACAGGGCCTAGGGCCTATGCAATGCCTTCTTACAAGCTGGGACACCAGGCGTGGCTGGATGATCTGTCTAGTGCTGCAAGTAGGGTATTGAAGTCCCACACTCTTATTGTATTTTTATTTCTTTCTTTGGGTCTACTAATATTTGTTTTGTAAATCTGTAAGCTTCAATGTGGGTTGCATGCATATACTTAGGATTTTTGTAGCCTTTTATTGAATTTTTCCCTCTATCATTTATTATATAATAAATTGCTTTGTCTTTTTCTACTGTTTTAGTTTAAAAGTATGTTTTCTCTGATATAAATGTAGCTACTCCTTGCTTTTTGTGTATATTTGGATGAAGTATTTTTTCCCATCTCTTTACTTTCAATGTATATGTGTCTTTATTGGTAAAGCAAGTTTCTTGTAAACAGCATATAGCTGGATCATGTTTTATTTATCTATTCTCTTAATCTAAATCTTTTAAGTGGAACATTTAATTTATTTACATTCAAATTTAAAATTCATGTATGAAGCTTTGTTCTCATCATATTGTTACCTAGTTATTTTATAAATAGTTTGTTTCTTACTTTTTCTCTTTCTGTGTTTGCTGTTTGCTGAACTTGTGTTATGTTGTCATTGAATTCCTATCTCTTCTTCCTTTTGTGGTTTTTTATAAAATTTATGAGTTTTATATTTTTATATGTTTTCATCATGGTGAATATTGACCTTTGATTTCCATTTTTATGACACTTTTGAACATTTCCTATATGAGTCAACCTAGCTGTGATAAAATATCTCAGCATTTGCTTATAGGATAAAGACTGTATTTCTGCTTCATTTATGATGCTTATTCTGGCAGGATATAAAATTCTTGATGGGCAATATTTTTCCTTTCAGCACTTTGAAAATGCTGTCCCAGTTTATCATGGTCTATGAAGTTTTAGTCTGATGGAGTTTCCTTCCTATGTGGTCAAACACTTTTTTCTTCCTAATTTAAAAATTCTTTCTTTCAAATTGACTTTAGCCATTATCAGTATAATGTGCTATGGTGAAGTCCTTTCTGCAGTGTGTTTGCCTGAAGATCATTCTAACTTCCTGGCTGGTCCTGGAAAGTTTTCATCAATTAATTTCCTTAAATAGGTTTTCTAAATTTTTCAATCTCTTCTCCTCCTTGGGTATGTTGCTAACTCAAAATTTCAGTCACTTTATGCAGCCCCAGACATCTCAAAGTCTTTGCTCATTTTTTTTTCCTTTTCCCCCTATTTTTATCTGACTGAATTGTTTCAAAAGTCCTACCTTCAAGTTCTGAGATTTTCTTCTTGTTTAGTCTGTCTAGTCTTTCTTCTTGTCTAGTCTGTTTGTAAAGCTTTTGAATATGCTTTCCATTTCCTTCAATGAATTTTAGAGATCTAGAATTTCTGTTTGTGTATATAAATATATCTATCTCCATAGTAAATTTCTCATTCATATACTGAATTAATTTTCTGATTTCTTTATATTTGTTTTCAGATTTCTCTTACATCTCTTTGAGCTTCTTTAAAATCAGTATTTGGAATTGTTTATCTGATACTATGAGGAATTCTTTTTGATTGGCAACTGGTGCTGGAAAATTGTTGTGGTCCTTTTATGGTGTCAAATTTCCTTGATTTTTTATGTTTCTTGTGTCCTTCTATTAATATCTGTACATCTGATGTAGTCTTTTCTTGATCTGATTTTTTTGAAGTTTCTTTCAAAGGGAGAAGTTTTTCAAGGGGAGATATATACATATTGTTGGTTAAGGAGTACACTTTGGCTTTGATTCTTGGTGACTGCAGTAAGTAATGATATTTGTATAATTTCTTAGGTATTTGTGATTTTCTTCATTGATTAGGGAACAATTACTGGTTGAGGCTGTGATGAAGTTTTGCTGGGGACTTGAATGTCAGTCTAGCCAGTCTTTGGTAAGGGCAGTGGTGGTAAGAGCAGGCTGAATGTGTCTGATTTGAGAGGCCCCAGAACAGTTCACACTGGCAGCACTGTTAATGTGCCCAGTGGTGCCAGTTCTCTCTCACATGACTTGCTTAGAAACTGGGAGAGAAGCTTAGAATCAAATGTGTGGATAGAGAGCTGAGTGTGTTGGCAGGTTCATAGGTCTCTGAGCAGCTCGTATGATATGGGAGGTGTCAGTAACAGTGGTGGAGTCACCCATTAGCACCCAAGTGGTCTATACTGATATTACTGGTAGCTGCAATGGATTGGGCAGGCTTGTCCCAAAATCCCACCAAAACAGGGAAGTATGTAAAATCCTAAGTGTGCTTAGTAGAGCTTGTTTCACCCTCTCCCTTCCCATCCAAGTGTTGGCTACAGTTGTGTCACCTTGATCGTTGTCTGAGGGTGGGGAGGAACCAGTATTAAGCTCTCAAAATTACACTGGCTGTGGGCTTGCTCTCAAAGAGGGCAAGACTTCTTTCAAGCATGAGCATGCAACTTGGATGGGTGGAGTCCACACATGTCTCAATCTTAATGGAGTCTATGGCAGGGCAAGGGGAATTGTCCTATATATCTATAGGGTAGCTTGTGCTTCCCTGTCCCCCCATCAGCTGGGCAGGACTACTACTGGGTCATGCCAAACTTGATTCAATAGTGGAGTGCTGTTGGTTTTAAACTCCAAAAAAGACATTTTATGCCTGTAACCACAGAGTGTGGGGGCTCTTCTTTGGCAGGATGCACTGGCAGAATTTTGGGGACAAGTTCTTGGGGCTTGATGCCATCACAGCCAGCTGTAGGATGGTGGACACTATCTCAGATGAGTGTGGGAAAGCCTGGTTTCACTGCTTCTCCCCAGCCAGGTGGGGGCTGCTGCTGTGTCAGCTTATACCCTACCTGAGTGAAGGGCACTGCCCAGCATTAAGCCCTCAGAATGACACCTTAGACCTGTGAGCAGAAAGGCTGAGAACCTATGAAGTATGAGTGAGATATGGAGGGAAATGCTGTTTGCTTGTGTCTTAATAGCAAACTACAACAAGGCAGTAGGGAACTTTCCAGGGTTTTATGAGAGTACCTGGCCTCCTCTGTCCTTTCTCAGAGCCACAGTGACTGTAGGTATGCCTACAGATCCCCAGTGTCAGGCTGTGAGAATGGCACCTGGATGAAATTGCTCTAGGCTGAAATGCCTATAGGATTCTACATGGATTCCCTTTTGGGAGCAATGTCTCCATGCAGTCTCCAAGCAGCTCCCTGTATTAGGCCTGATACTTGCATAGGTCAGAGGGTTCTCCTGTAGCCAAGATTGTAACAGCTTGTTTTGAATGGTGGAGCCCTGGGGTCTTCTCTTTTACTGCTTCTCCAAGTGTAGGGCCCTCTCCCCAAAATTAGCCAGTCCCTGGCCAACTCTCTATTTACCCACTTTTGGTGCTTTCTATTGCTTCTGAGAATTTTCTCCTTGATGATCTTTTCAAAATGTGAGAATCTGCCTACTAATCTGGCACCTCTCTGTGGAGAAGACACACATACTTTGTCTGGTCAGTCATCTTGATTCTATATCTTGACCTCTACAAATTCCTTTTTTTTTTGTTGTTGTTTTTGAGACAAAGTCTCACTATGTTGCGCTGGGTAGAGTGCCAAGACATTACAGCTCACAGCAACCTCAAACTCTTAAGCTTAAGCTATTCTCTTGCCTCAGCCTCCCAAGTAGCTGGGACTACAGGTGCCAGCCACAACACTCGGCTATTTTTTGGTTGTAGTTGTCATTGTTGTTTAGCAGGCCTGGGCTGGGCTCAAAGCCGCCAGCTCTGGTGTATGTGGCCGCCTCCCCTGCTTACTGAGCTATGGGTGCCTAGCCCAAATTCTTTTTTTTTTTTTTTTTGTGATAAACTTTCCCATGTGATTAAAAATATGTTTTCTAATCCAAAATTTTATTATTGTAGTTAGGAGTGTCTTTTATAATTCTTTGACCACTTATCCTGCTGGATATGGATGCCAGGTTCCCTTTATGCTTCAGTTACTAAAGGGTGATTATTTTGGACCAATCCTTATCTTACAAAATTTCAGTACAGTGATAAAGAGTTGGTTTATTTTAAAATTTAAGTGTTTTTAAATAACATTTAGATGTTGACTAGAAAACCTAAATTTTGATTTTGGTTTCACAAGTGACTCTTTGAACTGACAGAATTATTTCACTTCTCAGACTAAGTTTCTTCATTTGGGGGAGTAATAGTAATATTACCTGTTTAATTAAATTATTTTAAGGACTAGATATGTGTAATGGGAAGTGTGAGTTGGAGAAGAAGCAGACTTAAAGATGATGAGTATTGTGTTTATTAATCCCAAATGGCAAAATCTTTACTTCTCCCTCCAGAACCTAGCAACAGATAGGCTTATTTTGCTGTTTTATTCTCCATATGCTGGAATGGCTCTTGCTTTATTTAAAAGGAGACAGAAGTTAAAAAACAGAAATGAAAAAAATAATTCAACGGCTAATTTTTACTTACTGTTAGACGTGTTTCAAACTTCTAAATGCTTTACATTAAGTATTAATAAGTCTTTACAATATTCAGACACACATTCTGTTTTTTCCCCATTATAAAGATAAAGAAACTGAGACTCATGAAAGTTAAGTAACTTGTTGAAAGTCACTCAGCTAAAAATAGAGAAAATTTGACTTTTGAGGCTATCTTCTTGATTAACATGTTATAATTGCAATGCTTATGCATAAAGTCAAGGATCACACAAAACATTGTGTGTGAATATTCATACAGGAATGTTTCTATTCCCTGATATTCATCCCCCCACCACCAATGTGTGTCTAACAGAATCCTACTCTACTGATATTTCAGGTTTTTACTGAAATTCCCTTGTATCTCTGAGGTCTTCCACCAGAGACTAGCTGAATTAAATATCTGTTATTCTCTGCTCTCATAACACACACTACAACTTGAACATTATGTTGTTTCATTATGTTTCTCTTCTTCTGTCCTATGACTTTCCTGCGTGCAGAAAGTGTTGTCTTTATATTATTATTGTTGTTGCTGCTGTTAATGTTATTTTAATCATTGGATATAAGCACAATAACCAATATCTTGGAAGGTTCAATATTTGACTTTTAAATGGGAAGGCTAGTTTAACATTAATTTTCACATAATTAAATACTTTATTGAAAATCTAAGAACTTCTGACTTCTAATTCTTCAGGATTAAGTATGGATTTTTGAAATTTGTTTCTGTGTCTACCCAATTCTGCTGTCTGTTGGAAGCCTTTCAAGGTTCAGGAATGATGGCATGTCTATTTGTGCTATACTGGTCCCCAGATCACCATAGGTTCTTAATAAATCTTTTTTCTAATCAGCTTTTGAAAATGGAGCTTCGAGCTTTACTGCAGTCAGTTATGTAGATGGCTGTCACCAGGGCCTTCTATTTAGCTACAACCACCTTTCCAGAATTGCTTTTCTTTCCTCAGCTCCATTTACGAGGCTGCAGCTTTCCAGAACCATATGTTGCAGCCAAATTGTGCTTTCCCCTAGTAGTAGGATATCAATTTTTTTTAACACGATGTTATTTACTCGTCCCTTGGTTATACAAGAAAACTAAGAAGCTCACACATGTTAGCAATTGTGGCCCCAGTAGCTAAAGATTTACTATAGGCAGGCATACGTTTACCAGCTGCTTTTCAGATCCCATTTTTAACTTCCTGGTGTTACAGAAGTATATCTGAGCCTGAATCTTCAACATGCTCCAGAGCTGGACATCCGTGTGTGTGTGTGTGTGTGTGTGTGTGTGTGTGTGTGCGCGCGCGCATGTGTGTGTAGTCTTGATCTGAATGAATCCATACTCCTAGAGAATGATGCTTTTAAATTTAGTTATGTCTTTAATATTGTTTATTGGAGTTACATGTCTGTGATTATTTCCCTACCGGCAAACTAAGCCTTCATTACAAAATCCAGTCATGCAATTTGAATGCTTCAGAGATAAGGCTAAGACTCTGTCAGAGCACTTAACCACAGGTGTAAAAATGTTGTGATTAAAAAGAGACTGCACATTTAAGTAGGAGTAATTAGAAGTGAATTCTTAATTGCAAAGTTACACAAGCATTTATGCTTTGCTTTGCTATCCCAAATCTTTCAAAGATGCTATATAAATGCAAATTGCTTCTCGTATCATTCATGCCATATATTCATGACATTGAAACGTGCATTTATACTGAACTAAGTTTAATAATAAAATACTAAATATAAAATATCTATTTAATAGAGCTACATTCCATCATGCCAAAAAAGTATCTCTATATTTTCCTTTTTAAACATGTTCTGTCTTCACTTTTGATTAAGAGAATGAAGTATAAAAATAAAATTCTTTAGGCTGATTAAACTATAAAACTATAAACAGTTTTCCCAAACATTATTATTGTGGCTTAACCACATGTAATTAGTTTCTGAATATGAAACACACTCCTGCTGTCCTACATTCATTGTCTACGGCAATTTAAAGAACATCTTCTTCCAAGACTCATAGAGATAGTAGTTAATGAATTACCAGAATATTTTGGTACATAAAAGTTTCAAACATTGTTTTGATCTCTTGATATGATCTCCACATCAGAAGTTTGAGTTTTGGACTAAGGGATATAACCTTTGTGAAGACATAAATTTAAAACCCATGGAAAGTAATTAGGGTCTAATTCTCATGAATCTATAGTAACATCACATCCACCTATGCTTTTATGTTTCATGTATTTGTACACAAAAATAAATTATTTTAGGGCAGTGCTTCTCAATCATGTATTCATCATTATGTCATTTGGGGTTCTTGTTAAAGTACAGATTCTGACTTAGTAGATTTGAAATGGGGCCCAAGTTTTTGCATTTCTAACAATCTTTCTTATTATACATATTTTCTATAAACAATACTTAGCATAGTAAGATTTTAGGATAGGAGTCAGCAATTTTTTTCTGTGGAGAGCCAGATATTTTAGGCTATGGGGTCATAGGCTTTCTTTTGCACCTGGTCAATTCTGTCACTGTAGCACAAAAAAGTCATCCTTAATACATAAGCAAATAAGCATGATTATCTTCTGATAAAACTATATGTTTAAAAACAGGAGGATTTGGCTCCTGGCATGTCAGTTTACACTTGTTTTAGAGAACTATAGGTCTTCTGATAAACTCATCTATACTTGAAATTTGTACCTTTTTGAAATTAATATAGCACAGTTTAAATTCTTGAATGATCTTCAATGATTTTCAGGTTATGAAGTTTCTAAGTATAAATTAATATAGGCCTCTTTTACATTTATTTGTCTTCCATTTCCTTCCCTTCCTGGTATCTTCATTTCCTTTCATCCTCCCATGATAAAGAGCGTTCAGGCAACATAAACACAAGGCAGAACACACCCACAGAACCCACAAGAGATTCTTCAAAGAGCAGAGATGTTGAGTAGCAGAGTTTCTTTATTCATTGGGTGATTTCTCTTTTTTGTTCATTTTTCTATCTCAAATATTCCAGATTCTCAAATGAAGCCACATAATTAAGCAAACAGGTGATATTGGAAACCACAGTTGAAACGCATGAACAGATTCTCTACATCCAGTTCTTTTCCCTATCTGGGTGAATGAAGATAATGAGATAATGAGACTCTTTCTTCTAGACAGATCTTTATATTTTTCCAATTATTTATCCTTAATTCTGGAGTTCACTTGACCACTCCAAACTTGATATTTCATTAAATGATAAGGTAGGTTCATATTCTCTATCTCAGAGGCAGCAACTATAACATCAATGTCTAAAAGACCCTTTACTTTATATCTGCATTTCAGGGGAAATAAGAAATGTGCCAAATTGTGTTAGGAATATTTGACATTGTTAGCACTGTCACTTTTACCATATAATACTAAGTAATTACTATAGCATTTTTATTAATTTGACTACTAAATAGTTAAGAATTTCAAGAACATTTATATAGAATGTCTTCTTGAAATATGAGAAATAAAAATTAAACCCTAAGCTTCTCAACCTACTGAACAGACCCCTCTCTTGGTCAAAAGGGAACACAGCCAAACATTAAAACTTGAGTTCCCAGTTGTGACAAGACAGGAGGTCATGGGGTTACACCTCCTCCCCCCTTAACTGCTACCCAGCTTTCTTCCTTCCATGTCAGACCAGCCTTTGGGAAGCCTGGCTTCACAGCGGATTTCAATCCACTGTCTCACGCTGCTCCTGCCTTTTGTAGTTTCAGCACTATAACCCACTAACCAGCATTCCTTCCTGATAAGGGTCACTCTACAGAAAAGCCCTGCGAAAGGTTTTCAAGTCCTTTCCTCCACCTTTTGACAGCAGAGCCAAAGGCTCCATCCTTGGATCATGCTGAAGCTGCCATTTTTTTGGTACATGTGACATAAGAAGGGGCATGAAGTGTGTTTTTCCTTCATAAATATTCATGACTCCTCCTGTAGTTTGTTAAATACATATATTCAGCCACCGTTCTCATCATCAATTTCTGCTCCTCTTTCCTTTCCCTTGAGGTATGTTTCCAGCTTCTGGCTGAGGCTATCATTTCCCAGCCTGTCAGCATGGCCATGTGCAGGCTGCAACACTTGGCGAGGAATAAAATTTATGAACCTTGTCATTCTTCATTTGATAAATGCAGTATATCAGGTAAACAGTAGTAATAGGAATAATATATTAAAAGAGGGTTAGATAAACTATATCCTGAGGGCCAAATACATTTCACCTCCTCTTTGTGTGGCAGAAAGACTGCCTTTCTCTTTATATTATTGCAAAAAAAAAAAATTCAAAAAATGAATAATATTTTATAACAATACAAAATTTAAATTTTAGTTTTTATAAATTAAGTTTTATTGGAACATAGCTGTTCCTATTTGCTTTGGTATCATCTGTATGATCTATGGCTATTTTGCCCTACAATGGCAGAAACGATTAGTTATAACACAAAACTGTGTGGCCCTCAAAGCCAAAAATATTTACTATCTATGTTGTACTGAAAATAGCTTTAGCCACCCTCAGGCTAGAACATAAAATGTCCAGTGATTTATATCTATGTACTTCACTAAAATAGGGTTATGCCTACCTGATTAATTAGTTAAAACAAGGCAGCTAAGAAGGTTGAGTATCACGGGATAAAGAATCAAAGAAATTAGATAGAATATCTAGATCTCTTCTAGTTTACCATATAACAATCTTTACTAAAATTAACTTTTAATGCATGTTCACTGTCTACCAGGCACTGTGTTAAGAACATTGTGAACCTTATTGTTCCTATAACAATTAGTCCAACAGCCCTTGGTTACCATTTGAAATAGGCTTATTGTTATCTTCACTTTGGAGATGAGAGACTTAGAGATGTAGAGACATTAAATAACTTTCCCAGTGTCACTCAAACAGCAAAGGGCAAAGTCAAAGTCTGAACAGAGAGAAATTGATGATTGAGATCAAGGTTGCAACCATATACTAGAACTTACCAACAATACAAAGATAGTACCCATCTTCTAAAATATGTATTGATCATTAACCAGTCTCTGTAGTTCCCACCCCTGGGTTGCAGACTGATACCAGTCTACAGCCTGTTAGGAACCAGGCTGCACTACAGAGGAAGAGCAGTGAGTAGGGAAGCTTCATCTGCACTTAGAGCTGCTTCCTGTATCACTCCTATCAAGAGCTCCACGTCTTGTCAGATCAGCAGTGGCTTTAGATTCTCATAGGAGCACAAACCCTGCTATAACCTGCATGCACATGTGAGGAATGCGTGTTGTGCATTCCTTATGAGAATCTAATTCTTGATGATCTGATGGAGAGTTGAGACAGTGATGCCAGGGAGTTGACTGCAAGTACAGATTATTATTAGTAGAGATGTTTACCTGCACAGAAACCATAATAATCGGTTGCTTACTTTAAAATACCCCTCAGTGGAAAAATTGTCTTCCACAAAATTGGTCCCTAGTGCCAAAAAGGTTGGGGGGACCACTGGAGAATCTATATGTGGGGACCTATTCATTTGTTCATGATTTTGTGGACTTCTGACCTGAATGTGTTCTTGGTTAATTTACAGCGAAATGGAACTTCTGTAGATTATTATTAATATCACTGAGGTACACACATTTTTTACACTTGATCCTCATATTTCCTTTCGTGTCTGAGTGAAAAATGAAACCAGGCAGGTTGAAGTTTAGTCTGGGTAAAATAGAAGCTTTGTGGAAAGCTGAGAAGTATTCTCAATGTGCTGAAAATATCAGTACTGTGAAGGTTTTCACAGAGCAGAAGTGACTATAGGATTGTACCCCTCAAAAGGAAAGCATTGCCTTAAACTTTTCATACATACAGTTGTAACCTTTTTCTTTACCTGGAGGTCTCATTATAATTTTTAAAGGCTGATAACCTTCACTTAAATACATTTTTTCCATGCTGTATTTATGCAAGTATGAATAAATAAAATCAGGTGAGCAGAGGGCAAAGTCAGGGCTTTCATTACTAAATAAAATTAGATGCATTACTAGCTTTTTCCTCTACTAAAATTTTAGCTAGCAGAGAGGACAATGGGTTATGTGCATAAAGCAATTAGTGACATCAAGACCTAGACAGTGACCAAAATCCAGGGCAAGCTACCTGAATGTGCATTCTTTATTTACTCTTGACTTAGTGTCCTTTACTGGTGGTATTTCTTAGGGCTTAGAGTGAGTAAATTCTACTAGTAGTAGACATGATTGTTATGCCAGTCCCCTTGGTGAAATTAATATCTATTGGGATAGATGTAGGGTTAATTGTAGAAACTGTAGAATAGAAAGTGTCATTTTTTGTTTGTTTGTTTGAAGTTGAGGAAATAACCCAAAGAGTGCTTTGAAGTCTCTGTGCATTTCTTTTTCCGCTTACTGCATCATAGACAGGCACTACTGACCTGCAGACAGGTCTACTTGAAGAGGCCTTTGCCCAGTTGATTTGTAGGGGTCACCTGCATGAATAATTGAACATTGATTGAAAGCTTTATTTTGACAGTGAGCTAATAGGTTAATTCTGTATTCAGAAATGCATCCCATGGTATAGAAAATGATTTTTAAAAATAATAATTTGTCAAGCCAATTCCCATTTTTCCAAGCATTTTGCTTTCTTTTGATGGCAGACACTTTTGGTAAACAGATCCTGTTATTTAACTGTATTCAGGTCTCCATCTGCAGTAAAAATATTGTTTCTCCTCTGAAGAGAAACTTAAATGTGATGTTTATAATTCACACGAAGGCTATGGGAGCTAGCATCGAGTACTTATGATTATATTCAGATGATAAAAAATATAATAAATGTCTAGAAGAGCTTGCTTATTACTGTTGGCCTCAAGTGCAACATCATTTATATTCAAGCAGCACTGTCCTCTGCTATGAAAAAGTGCCCAAAGGGCAAAGAATTGTCTACAGGGCTATTTATTGATGTCCTTAAATCTTGGTGGAGAACAGTTTTCTACTGACAGTGTGAAAGGGAGAATCAGAGTGTTTTGTGGAAAATGATTTATGTTAATAGACAATTTCCAAATAATTTCATTAGATAATTGAGTCTTTCAACATGAATTTACAGAGAATTAGGACAGACAGATGAATAATAACACCCATGGAACTGACAGCCTTTGCAGCCACTTTAGAAATGAACATACAACTATTAAAGCCTCATCATCTTATTTTATTATTTATTAGAAGTCATGGGCTATTAAGTTTCCTATAATCTGTCAAATTTTGACTTAGTGGTACTATGTTTAACATGAATCTAATATTGGATTTGGTTTTATTAGCCTAAGAAAGACAGGAAACACACACACTTCCATATCCACACCCAAACTTCCCATAATTTTCCAAAGGGGAAAAAAATAAACAATGAAATAAGACAACCAAATAAAGAAATTGGAAAAAAGAGAGAGGAAGCGAGTGAAGCAAGAAGGAAGGAGGGGAGACTAAAGGAAAGTTAAAAAAAAAAAAAAAAAAAGAGAAAAATAAAGCTGAAACAAAGATGGGAAAAACAAACAAACAAACAAAAAAAAACAACCAACAGAGAACATTGGAGGGGAAAAAAATTTCCTGGCATCTGCATTTCTTTTTGGGTCTATTTGCTTTTGGATTTATTAAATATTGACGTATATTTGTGTCAATTGATATGTGAATTCTTTGAAAGAATAGATTTCTTATAGAATGTTAGAAAGTAGCTTTTGAAGTATAGGTGAAATGATTAAAAAACAGATATTTCGTCCCCCTTTTAAGAGATTAAAGTAACATTTTTGTCACTGATTTAATACACAGGGTGGCAGAAAATGAATATATATTTTAAGAAAGAAAAAACGGCATTAAAATTGTAATACTCAATATATATCAATAACAAAAGATGAATACAAGTCATGTTTGACTTCTGCAATTACAAGAGGGGCTCAAAGTGGTCATTGTGGAGGTCCAGACACTTCTAATCATGGCAAACTACTTCTTGAGCAGTTAACCAAATGACTTATTGCTGTGCAAACCCTCCCAGATTTTCCCTTATGCACACAACAAACAGCACCATGAGTCTCAGACTTATCACAAATGCATGCAATTGTTAGGCACTCTGTTGTTCTAAATTCCACGATGTTCTTGAATTTCAATTACCACTTCAGAATAGTGTGGCACTCCTCAAATGACAACCATGCTTCTGCCATTTTCTTTGCCATCCTGCCTGCCACCTGGTGACAGCTAGCATTCATTTTATTAATGCCATCTTTTGAAGGAATGTCATACACACATTACTACTGTATCAATTCAACTTTGAGAAGTAATACATAGATAACCTCTCTTCAAATGTGTATATATGTTTTTGTCACCCCTTGTATAATCATGAACAGTAGTCATTATGTTAGTCATTTGTCATAATTCTGTCTTCTCTTTGAAATCAAATTTGGATAGTGGTATTTACCCTGTTGAGATATTGTTATGGGATATGGATAGTATGTGATGGATGAACTGTTTAAATATATGAGCATCATTTCAATTGGTTTGCAAGCTACTCCCAATATTTAAAATAAATCAAATATTTTATTTGATTTCCTTGAATACCTACAACTTCTTTGCCCTTTATTTATAAAAGGAGAAATCAGTATTGATCAAATTCTAGTCAGTTCAATTAAGTGGTTATTCCTGATCTTCTCTCAAAGAAAAAAGAAAATACAAAAAACAAGTATCCACCTTTTTTGTCTTTTGTATGGTGGAAAAACATAGCCCCGTCTTAGGTTGCCTGCTCTTGCTGTTTCAGTCTTACCCATCATGGGGATACAAACATCAATGGTTTGGTCCCTGTCTTAGGTATTTTCTTATAAGACTAAGCACACTCATATCAATAAGATATAACAATCGCGTTTTTTGGTATTTATTTTAAAAAGAGTTGAAAACTTATAGCCATACAAATCTTTCATGTGAATGCTTATAGCAGCTTTGTTCAGAATTGCCCAAACCTGGAAGCAGCCAAGATGTCTTCACTAAGTGAATGCACAAGCAAACTGATACATTCACACAATGGAATACTATATAGTAGTCAAAGAAACAACAACTGTTAAGTCATGAAAAGTCCTGGAGGAAAATTTAATGCTTATTGCTAAGGGAAAGAAGTCATTCTAAAGAGGCTGCCAACTCGGTGAATTTAAGTACATAACATGCTAGAGAAGGACAAACTGTGAAGACAGTAATAAAAAAAAAAAAAAAGTAGTGGTTGTCAGAAGAGTAAGGAGTTCATGAATTTGTCCTAGAAAAAGTGCTGCATACCTCACTGCTGAATATCACTATGAACACCTTCGAAGTCCTCCCCTTGAGAAGCTATATGCCGATACCACTGCCTAGTGATCCTTCAATGCAATTTTGGAACTCTCTGGAATGGCCATCAGAGCTGTGGTCATATTACCCTTGATCTTCTGAATGTCATCAAAATATCTTCCTTTCAATATTACCCTTATCTTTAGGTAAAGAAAAAAGTCACTGGGGGCCAGATCAGGTGAGTAGAGAGAGTGTTCTAGTACAGTTATTTATTTGTTGGCTAAAACCTCCCTCACAGACAGTGCTGGGTGAGCTGGTCCATTGTCATGATGTAAGAGCTCATTTCTGCACACATCTTTTTTGTGCCAAGATTTTCAGTTGTGATTTTCCTAATTTTCTCTATTGATGGCTATGTGTCAGTCAGCCAATGATTTAGATGCATAACTCAACGAATTTTTGCAATGTTTTCATCAGTTCTCACTACTGGCCACCCTGAACTCTCTTCATCAGTGATGCTTCTCTCTCCTCAGAACAACATTTAATCTTTCTGTACACTGTTGTTGTCTTCATGTCATTATCCCCATAAATGTGGACTCTTGCCGAGTTTAACAAGAAATTTAAAGTTTGTTCATGGCTCTAATTCAAGCTCTGATATTCTCACATTGGCACACGTTGGGCATGAAAGTCCCAGTTCTCCCAACCTGTTGACCTGGTTTGATTACTCTGCTGAGCTAGAAAGTTCAACTAAGGCATGATGAGAATTGAAAGAAAAAATGGGTGGAAACCAAAAGTAAAACTGGAATAGTATAGGCAGTGTGAAGAGAAAGCAAAGGTAAATTGCATACATTTTAACCAAGAGAAATTTTATTTAAGAACAAAGAGAAGGCTTAGAACACTTCCAAAGAGAACTGGAAAGGGGGTTCCTCTCATCAATGAGAAGATGAGAGAGCTGGAGATCAAAGGCCGTCAGAGGGAAAAATACCCTCATTTTCTCTGTTTGAAATTGTTTGCAACTCTTTCATTGGCCTCTCCCCACCTCTGAGTATAGGCTAAAAGCAGCCTGAGAAAAGCAGTTTAGATTTCTTGCTGCCCTGGGTTTCGTTGTAGGCCTGGTGACCTCAGAATGTGGCTGTTACGCCTGGGGGCGTTGGAGCAAAAACTCCACTCCCAGGGATACCACTGAGAGGCTGATGCATGCAAGTCATGTAATCAATACGCTGTACGGCTCCAGACCATGGTTAAGTGAGATACTAAGTTTCTGCCCCTCAGGTTGTTATGGGTTTCCAGAGATTTTAAGGAACAATCTACTCTTTCTTTATTATGGTCTTGTGGCTTATCGGCTCACAAGCAAAGTAGCTAACATGTGACTCATGTGATAGTTGTTTTGCGTTAGAAAAATGCATGTCAGTTAATCAGCAGGCACCAAGAAAAAGATAATAGGATTTTACCATATGTTTTGTAAGGCTATTGTGTAATTATAGATCAACAGTGTGTATGTGACTACCTGGCTATTTAAGCTGGCTGGAAATAAAGAATATCGCTATTTGCCTTCATGGACTTGTAGCCGTTTCTCGCTTTCATACCATGTCAGGAACGGGCTTTACACCTGTGACGCCAGTCACCCCATGATCCCTCACGCAACACTGAGCATTACTGCCCTTTTCTATTGGACATTAATGATTGTCCTTTTCTCTTGATCAATGGTTACCTAGGTTACCACACACCCACATTCTTTTCCCTTTTGGGGCAGAAAACTGCTGAGTGGTGAATATTCCTATGGCCCTCCACACTTCCTGGTTTAGCATGCTAGGCTTTCTTCCGATCCCCCTTGCAGCCCCTTTCTTCATGTTCCTTCTCAGCACGTAAAAACATGCAATGACAATAATAAATGCCACTCAACAAAACACCACTACACATCAATGCAAACACAGCTGTGAGACTCCAATATACCAAAGTTATGAACCCTTACTGGATTGTATGTACAGTGCTGCCAACATAAGTGCGTGGTGACAAGTTTGCAAACTTTTCAGACCTCATAGCTTTGGGGAGTGTGGACATTTGAACAATAGTGATTCTTCCAACACATGAGCATGGAATATCTTTTCACTTTTTGTTGTTCTCTTTTATGTCTTTCATTAACGTTTTATACTTTTACTTGTAGAAAACTTTCATTTCTTTGGTTAAACTTATTCCTTTGAGAGATAAGGGAAAAAGAAACTTTATTAACATAATGGTCATCAAGTTCAAGACTCTTGTATGCAATGATAGCAGCCATATTGTTCATCCCTGAAGAAAAGAGTCCTGGCAATTTAACCACGTCAATAGCTGCTGTAAATGGAATTACTTTCTCCGCTTATTTTTCAGATTATTTGCCCTTGGCTTAAAGAAATGCTACTGATTTTTGTATGTTGATTTTGCATTCTACAACTTTAGTGAATTTATTTATCAGTTCTAATAATTTTTTTGGTGGCATCTTTAGGTTTCTCTAGACATAAGATCATATTGTCCACAAATAAGAATTATTTGACTTCTTCCTTTCCTTTTAAAATGCCTGTTATTTGTTTCTCTTGATAGCTCTAATACGGAGTCACCAGTGAGAGTGGGCATGCTTGGGTTCTTCCAGATCCTATAGGGAGGCTCTCAGCACTCCTCCATTAAGTATGATGCACATACGGGCTGTGGGTCTGTCACACAGCACATTTATTGTGTTCAGGTATGCTCCTTCCATACCACATTTTTTGAGGAAATTTACCATGAAGGTGAAGGTGCTAAGAAAATTTCACTCCAAAATATTAAAGTATGACTACTTGGCATAAAGAATACTGGGAATTGAAAGCCGTTTGAGATCAGAAGGCATTCGAAGAGCTTTCCCACTACATGAAACTGGATGATCTGACCAAATGGTCAAAGGGGACAAATGGCTTCCTTTCTTCTGTTTCTCAATATACTGCAGGAAAGAAAATCAAGAATTCAAGCAGACATGCCCCCAAATAATTTTAAATACAACACATGTCTCTCAGGTAAATTTACAAGTCAGTCTGTTTCTGTTCATTTTCCCTGATAACCATTTGTTTCACCTAGATTCCACATGTTCCCCCCTCCATTCTAAGAGGCAGGTATAAAAATATCTGAGTTTCATTGACCTATTAGATAATCACTCTGGTGAGTCTCCCCATGTGCATGATATCTGGAAATAAACGTTTCTTTTATTAATCTGCCTTAACTGTGGGTTGATCTTTCAGCAAACTTTCTGTGGGGTGGGGGGAGGCAAACTTTCCTTCACTCCTACAAAGTGGTATTGAATTTTACTTAGTGGTTTTTTAGCATCAATTGAAATGATCATAAGATTTTTGTCCTCCTTTCTGTTGATATGATTTATCGCACTGATTGATTTGTATATGTTGAACCTTCCTTGCATCCTTGGGATAAATCCTATTTGACCATGATAAATAACCTTTTCAATGTATTGTTGAATTTGGTTTACTGGTTTTGTTGAAGATTTTTGCAAGTATATTCATCAGAGATATGGGCCTTTCATTTTCTTTTTGTTTTGTGTCTTTGTCTGCTTTTGATAACAGGGTGATATAGGCTTTGTAGAATGAGTTTCTGCTTGGCTTTTGTTGTTGTTGTCCAGATCTCTTTGTGATAGGATTCTGAACTCCTCCTCTGTGTTGTCTCAATGTTTACTAAGCGTCTTCACAATAGTTGTTTTGAATTCTCTGTCTGAAAGTTCAAATATATCCATCAATCTCTGGTTCCTTATTGATTTCATTTGGTCAGGTCATGTGTCTTGATGCTTATGGATGTTTGTCAATGTCCATGCATTTAAGAGTTACCTATTTACTATACTTTTTGCAGTCTAGACTTGTTTTTACCCTTCCTTCCTGAGAATGTTTTCCAGATATGCAAAGGGAATTGAGTGTCTGTGATCTACACCTGTGGTCACTGAAGCCACATCAGTGCTGGAGCGCTCCCCAAGTACGGTAATGTGTGACTCTTATAGACTTTTGGTGGTATCATTTTGGTAAACTTGGGTAGGATATGGGAGAATTCCCTGGCTCACCAAGCAAAATCTCTTTTTCTCTGGCCTCATTTTCTTCCAGACAGAAGGAGTCACTTTCCATCCTGGACTGCCTGGAATTGTGGAAGAGATTATGTGAGCATGCCCCTGTGGCCACCACAGATGAGACTGTACAGTCACACCTGAAGCCAACACAGTCTTGTCCATAGTCTGTGGTGATGACTGCCAGGCTGCTGCTGATGCTTATTTAAGGCTGAAGGACTCTTTAGTCAGCATCTGCTAAGTCCTGCCTGGACTGGGTCATTCACTTCAGGGCAGAGGGCTCCATTTTCTAGAGTACATCTAGAAAATGCCCTGTAGGAGTCAAGGCCTAGAATCAGTGGCTTCGCAGATCTGCTCGCTACTTTCTTTTACTGTGGCTGAACTGGTACCGAAGTTTCAAGAAAAAGCCTTTCTACCCTCCCCTTTCCTTCCTCCAAGCTGCACTATCTGGAATCGAGGGGTTAGGGGGGTGGGGGTGACATAGGCACTCCCTTGGCTGCTACAGTTAGTGTGTCGGAGTCACATGCAGCCAAGTCCACTGGCTAAAAGCCCAGTGCAGCAGCAGGACCTGCCTAAGGGCTGCAGTCATTTGGCCTGACTGCTCTTCAGAACTTTTCTAGGCCCCAGGCCTCCATTATCATCCAGTGGTAGAGTTAGCTGTAGAGTAGCTGTAAGTAAGGGTCTTACCACTGCAGCAAAGGGTTCCCTTCTGGCTGGAGCTGGTCTAAATGCTCCATCTGTGGACACTCGCAAAACTTTGTCATGTGCCGTGTTCCCTTGTGACAAAGTGGCCCTGCTTTCCAATGCAAAATCCTATAATCATTTCACTATTCCTCCCCCAAGCACACAGATCTCTCACTTCCCAGCACTGGCTGGGCACTGCTGAGGAATAGGGCAGGCCTGTTTCTTCCACCCTCCTCAGGGTCTCTTCCCTGGATAAAATGGTAAAATCAGATACTATGATTGCTCTTCTGATTTTGGGTTCTTACAAAGTACTTTTTGCACTGATAATTATTCAATTTGGTTGTCCAGTAGGGGGTGATCACTAGAATGTTCTATTCAGCCATCTTGCTCTGCTGCCTCTCCAGCAGACATACTTCAGAATACAAATAGGTTGAATGGAAATAATGGAAAATACGTGCCATAAAAACAATAAGCTTAAGAAAGCTGGAGTTGCTTTATAGACATTGGAAAAAAATAGGCTATAGGATGTAATAGCTGGGCTCCATAAAACTTCTAAGCACCATGGAATTTCACAAAAAAATATGTAGTTATATTTACTAAACCAGAGGAAAGGAATAACAGCCTTAAAATTCACTGTTGCACTCACAGTTACCTCTAGATAAACCTGACAGCGTAAAAGGAGTAACCTACCATTCCCATATTTCTTTATCAGATCTTTTAACAATTGGCCATTTAAAGTAGTTCTTGGAATTCAGTTTGCACATTGAAGATGCTTGGGATAAAATTTTCTTGGCACAAAGATGAAAAAAATTATCTCTTCTAACTTCAAAATATTTATTCTCCTGTCTAGAGTATGCCATTGAACGTGAGAGGGAGAAGGCTGACCCCACGGATTGATGGTGGACACCCAAAGGCATTGAGAACTGCTAGCTGGAGGACACGGACTAGTAAATGGCAGAATTCTGAGATTTGGAGTGTTAATAGCACAGAGACAATATAAAAATTCAGTGGTTAACTTAAATCTGGGCTACTATTTGAATATTTACCTCTTAGCAACATAATTTTCTTAGGTCAAGACATTGAGCTCATTATCTCTTATATAATTCTCAGATTTACTACTGTATTCTTTTGACTGAAGAGTGTCAACCAAGAGAATTAACTAAAAATTTCCTTTTTCTAAATTAATTTGAACAAAACCATTTCCTGAAACAATCCTTGAGGGGATGGAATTTATGCATCAGAATATATTCAGCTTGTGTTAATATAGGATTCATTAAATTAACGTCTTTAGCACAACATATTCAAATAAAAACATCTTGTATTGGCCAGAATCACAACTCTTACTTTACTAAATATTAAAATGTATAATTCAATGTAAAAGTTTTACATTTTACCCACTATTCAAAATACCTCATAATAATATAAGATTGCTTTTGATGTGTCCTATAGGTGTGATATATGCATTTCTCTGTGATGAGATTTAAAAAATGTTATATTATACAATTATGAATTCAAATTTTTTAAAAAGTTTAAAAAATGTTAAAAGTGTTGACCCTTTTGGTCACGAGATGTCAGTAAGAGGTATAGTGATTGAATTTATTTTATAATCAAAATGAAAAGAATACTGCTTTGATTTTTGGAGGAAGAAAGATGAGTTACTCATGCCTGGAGTCCAACAAATTTACTATTTCTCAATCCATAAAATTCTTATTAGAGACTATAATTAGTATCGAGTTTACAATTTCTTTGAAAATGATGTGAGGGAAAATATTAAAATTTGAAAACTAGAATCTATCCATTTTTTATATTTCCCCTCATCTAGATCAAACTTGAAAACTGACATGTTCACGATATTATTTTAATTCATATTCTTACTTGCTTGAGATAGAGAACCACTATGAAAAATGCAACTTTTCTGCTCTCTCAATTAAATATCTATATGTATATGTTTACACACTTTTTTTTGAGTTCTCCAAAAGAGAGATTTATTGTTTCAATAATAAAATATGTCTTGAGGTCAGTATACTACGAGTACTTATGTTATGCATACTTTACAATCTCAGTGTCAAGGATAAAGAGTAGACGTGGTATTTGTGAATTATCAAGCCATGCATAAGTTATAAATGCTGTGTCTCTGCAAATAAAATAACAGAAACTTCCTCTCCATACAAGAGAAAATTTGAGGAGCCAAAGAAAGGAATGGTAGGGTAAGCCATAAGCTCATATTTGCTTTTAATTTTCTGTGTTTTATCTTATTTTGAAAGAAGATTTGCATATTTTAGAATGAAAATGATGATTCAACAAACTAATGACATTTAACACACAGTTTACAAATAAGAACAATTTTATATAAAATGTTTGGGATGTGTAGTTCATTTTGCTAATGAAATATGATACCAATTTATTTCAGGCAGTAATTTTTCTTGATGAGTATGATGAAGAAATCATTTAAAACATATCTATTGAACCATATATTATTGAAGTCTGGACTATCATTCCTTTCTGATTTACTGTTATTACCTTGGTGGAGTATTATGCTTAACCCTAGTTTGTATTGGTAAGATAATCCCAGTCAGGACCTGAGATGAAATTTGAGTTTGTATGCTAGGTACTGTGGCTAAAGTTAAAATAATTGAACATCTGGCGAACAAAGTTCAAAAATTGCCAGTTTTTGTTGATTTTTAAACTGTATTTAACCAAAAGTGTTGATCCATGTTAAATCACTTTGGAACTTTTGCCACCATTTTTGTGCTCATACGTAGCTCTACACAGTATTTGGAAGAATCAAAGTAGCCTAGGAAGGTGAGTAGAGAAAGCTCATTTTAAAACAGTATTTTCAAGTAGTATCTATGCTGTTACCCCACATACGGATAAATGTATTCATGATCTATGTGTATATGATTTAATAAAAAAAAAAAAAAAATAGAAATAGAATCTCTTTTCCATGTCTAAGAATTTATTATTTTTTCTGTTTAGTGTTCTTTATTACTGTTATTCTTATTATTACCATATATTTATTACTTGCATATTAATTAATTATTTGAAAGATTGGCTTCAGTCTCTGACTTTATTCTATTATAAGAGATTACATAGCTAACGCAAAGTAAATATTAAGGTCTTAGTTCAAAAGATATTGAGAAAGGGTGGGATGAAATAAGCCATAATACTACATTCATTGTTATTCGTATGTGCCAACGAACTATTTTGTTTAAAAATCTCCTTTAAATGTGACTTAATAAACTCACTCAAAAAAAAAAATACTGTCATAGTTTTTCAATAAAGTTGTATTGGCTTTTCCTTTAATCAAACAAAAATTGAAAATCAATTTACCTCACAATTTAAAACTTTAAGTCAGAATAGATAGCTTTAAATCTTTGATTTGCATCCTATTTCTTTTATATCTATGTCTAGGTAACAAAAATCTGACCTCATCAGCAAAACTTTTAATTTACATTTGAGAATCTCAAGCAAAACATGGCAAAAGAGCCTTTTTATCTCCCCAAAGTGCAGAATGGCCTTGCTTTGGGTTTTAGAAAGTAAACTTTCCTCACTCTAAAGAGTGAAGACGATGAAGTGTGTTACAGGTACTATGCCTGTATCTGTAACAAACACAATAGTTAAGCCTGTTGTTTTTAGTTTTCCTTCGGTAAAAAATGTCATTAGAGCCATTGCTCCTGTTTTCTTTCTTTTTTTTCCTTAACTAAAGTCTGAGATCCGAGGTTCCTTCCGATGCAGTCTCTTTGATGGTCCAGAATCCCCAGCCATGTGGCAGTGGGTTGTGGGGGAGGTGGAACCCTCAGTCCCATGTCCAGGTCCCTTTTGCAGTGAGCCTATGTCTCTGGGCTGTGAACTTCACAAGTGACTTAACTCTTGAGCTTTTCCCTCCTTAGGTGAAACAAACGTGTATATGGTTCTGAAATTGGATCTTTTTCTTACCCGGTGTGGAAAGCTGAGGGACCAGGCTGGGTACTTCCTTTCCTCCTGCTGGGTTGGGCTGTGTGATGACAGTTTCTCTTGATGACAGCCCTTCCTAAGAATAGAATTTCTTGCTTTCTTTCAAAATAATTTTTCCTCTACCTCAACCAGAAGCACAAAGGGTGTTTGTGTCACCTTCACACCCACGCCGTCCTTCCTTGGACACCCCTGACTCCCCCACCCCCAGGAGCTGTCCACTCTCAGCCTGGTGTCTGCTAACCTCAAGCAATTCCCCGTTACAGGTGGTTCCAGCCCTGGCACTGGTTCCCTCGGGTCTCTGCAGAGGTCAGCTGTGATTCTGTGTCTGCTTGTTTGCTTCTTCAGCTTGTGGGTGGACGGTTTGCTTTGTCCCCTCAGTTCTCTGATGTATCTGAGATGACCTGCTGATACTCTGTTCAGTTTTTTCTTGTAGAGAGCATTACAATGACAACTTCCACTCTTTTTACACAGTGGACAGGAGACCAGACACTGCCCTTTCATTTTCAGTTTCCTCTTCTTTATCTTTGGGTAAATGCACTTTCATTATTCCCTGTCTTATGCTGTTTGAATCAACTGACTGCTTATGGCTCAAGGGCATGTCGATTAATATAACTCGCACCCCGGTGGGCTGGGTTAGTGAACCTCTTTTTTCTCACCTCTCTCTCTTTCTGCAGATGTGCTAATAACAAATAAAACTCCTTGGTTAATATTCTGTGGTTTTATATTATCAAACATATTTAACTTATTCTTTTTATTTAAGGTATTTTCATCTTCTTCATAACTGCTCCATTTTAGTATTTTTACTTTTTATTTTCAACAGTGATGTTGCTATTATAATTTGTGATTACTTCTTTTTAAGATTATAATCTTTTTGTTTTCTTAATCCAATATCACCTCCAAAATATTTTTGGAAGACATCAGTTATTTTCTTTTCTCTTCTGCTGTCTTTCTATTTTTATCTGAACTTTGCTCTTTCAGATTACAAATTTCCTCATATGTGTGGTCATTAAATATTTTTTTCCTTAAATAAATGTCCACCTGTTCCTGGGAGAGACTGAGGAATAAGAAAGCTCTGTATGTGTGGGTGGGGCTTGTCAGGAGCTTCACTTAACCCCAGAGGGTGATGAGCTGCTACTTATTCTGATGGCCCTGAATTCAACCCAGTTTTTTTTTTTTTTTTTTTTTTTTTTTTATTGTGGAGAAGGGAGTTTTTTTCTAGATGACATTGGTTTGCCTTCCATATAACTCAATCAGTTGTATTCAGAAAAATGCCCTATTATTTTTTGCCCAGATGGTATATACACCCCTGGTTGTTTGA
>CAUYPK010058997.1:0-20382 GCA_963574355.1 Loris lydekkerianus | reverse complement strand
TCCGGCCAAAATGAATTTCGGCTCTTTGCCTCTTATCATTATTTTGTATACTGTGGCTCTTTGCCAAGTTTGGATTTTGTTATGCTGCTTCTGAGGAGGGACCTCTGAGGAGCGATCTCCGAGCACGTAGTCGAACTTGTTCACCACCCCTGGCAGGTGTCAGGACAGCCTGTTCTCCTTTAGAGAACCCACACTTTCTAAATAGCCAATGCAGGACCACACAATCACTGGGGGGGGGGGGGGGGGTTATCTTGGAACCTTCCCCACACCCAGATGGGCATCCTGTGGGCTGGAAACCTTAGTCCTCCTGAAGCTCTAGCCCTGCCCAACCTCTTCCCCTAGCAGAGTGATGTTCTAGCAATCTCTATGCCAACCAGACCCATTTAGAAATGTGAGAATAGGAATGGAAAACAACAACTATGAATATCCCTGGGGTGTTCCTTACCTGGCAATGTCTTTCGGATTTTCCCAGGTGGTTGGATAAAAACAGTTTCATCACCAGGTTGCACAGGTACAGAAAGAGTAACCCCAAACCACTCAGCAAGGCGAACTGGGGGTCCATGTCCAGAACAGTCAAGTGTAAGCTCTGCCATGGCCCAGTAGGGCTATTCAGAAAGAGCATAATCTCCACTGTCTGAATAGCAGGGCTGCCTGAAGCAACTAAGTGCTGGGGGTGCCTGGGTTTGGCCATATAGGGTCCCAGGCCGATGTCACAGAGCTCCAGAGAATCACAAAGGGGTCCTGATGGTGGGGAAGGGGACAAGAGGAGGAGGGGGTGGCCACAGCCCCTCCTCCACCCACCAGCGCAGCAGAACCCCCTATACCCTCTGGGTCCCTCCGCCTTCCCCTACCATCCAGTTTTCCAACTATACCTTTTCTTTGTATCATTATGCTTGCCTCTCTCAGTGGAAATTTCTGTTTGTTTTATCCATAATCTAGATATTACCCAAGTTCCTTTTACTTGAACTTGCAAAGGTGGGCACAGTGGCTTATGCCTGTAATCCTAGTATTCTGGAAGGCTCAGGCTGGAGCTCATTAGTTCGAAACCAGCCTGAGCAAGAACAAGACCCCATCTCTACTAAAAATAAAAACTAGCCAGGTGTCATGGCAGGTGCCTATATTCCCAGCTACTTGAGAGGCTGAGACAAGAAGGTCACTTGAGCCAAAGAGGCTGAGGTTGCTGTGAGCTATGATGCTACAGCACTCTACCCAGGACAGAGCAACACTCTGCCTCAAAAAAAAAAAAGGAAGTTTTTATATTTATTTACAGGAAGTTTCAATAAAACAATTTTTCTCCAAATACTGATAAGATTCCTTTTCTGAAGCTGGGTGCAGTGGCTTGCACCTGTATTAACAGCACTTTGGAAGCCAAAGCAAGTGGATTGCCTGAGCTCATGAGTTTGAGACCAGCCTGAGCAAGAGTGAGACCCCCTCTCTAAAAAATAACCGGGTGTTGTGGTGGACATCTTTAATCCCAGCTACTTGAGAGGCTGAGGCAAGAGAATCACTTAAGCCCAAGAGTTTGAGGTTGCTGTGAGCTATGACACCACAGCACTCTACTGAGGGCGGCATAGTGAGACTCTGACTCAATAAATAAACATAAATAAATATAAATGAATAAATAAAATAAAAGCAGTTGTGCGGCTTAGAATATTGCTTTGGCTCTTAAATGCTGGCAAATATGGGAAATAAGGAAAAGCTATGTTAGGTACCCTATCGCCTCTTTGCTAATTTTTCTAGTATCCTGATATTTAGGGTATAGTTTTTCTTTATCTCCCCACTTTAAGCATGCAGTTTCCAGCCCCGGTTCCTGCTACTACACCATTCCCCACACAAGCCCAACTCCAAGCTCACAATCCCGTATATCCCTCCCTTTGGAGGCTGGGAGTGTGCTGCCCATGGACGACACACATCTGTACCCACAGACAGGTGGGCAGAAGGTGGCTCCCACCGCAGGCTCTGTGCTGGAGTGGCTGCGGCAGGGAGTGGTGAAGTGGCACGCCCCAGAAGCAGATGACCTCGGTTTGAATCCTGCCTTCTCAGCTGTGTGTTGTTGCCAAGTCTCCCATCTCAGAGGAAGAGGGGTAATCACTGAAGCTACTTCCTAGGTAGAAATTAATTTAGTGAGTTGAGAGGACAGTAACAGTCACTATCTCCTAGGTAGAAATTAAGTTACGGAATACAAATAAAACATGGTCCCCCCGGGAGTGCTGACAATGTTTTCATTAGATAGATGGGAGTATTGGATGGTTTTTATCCCGGTGGGAAGTTTTGATCTGTCAGGGTGGGGCTAATTGTCTATTTAGTGAGTTGTTCCAGGGTCTCTGCTAGGAACTGGCTTCCTCATTCTCTGCTAACATGATAGGGGTGGTAGGAAGCTGGCTTGGGATCAGGGGAAGGCCTTTGGCAGTGTTTGGAGGTCTGCAGTAGCCGTGGGCTTGCAGCTAATTGGCCTGCCAACAGTCCAGGTTAATTCACATCATTTTCATGGATACATAATATTTCATATACCTTACTTTATTAAACCTCCTCCAATTATTTGACCAATTCCCAATTATTCCTCTGTTATAAGTAACAGTCAGGTGAACATCTTCATGTGTTAGTAACTTTACTTGTTATTAGCTATTTCCTCAGGACACGTGGTTCTGTAAGCAGATCTGCTGAAAGGTGGTGCCGGCTCACGCTTACCAATCCAGACTGGACCTCGGTGCATGGGACCAAATCTGGGTTCTGCTACCTGCTATTGATTCAGCTCCTCACCTACAAAACAGGGGAGAAGAGGAGCATGTAAAATAGGGCTATTGTACAACATAAAGAAATTGATGCTCGTTAAACCCTTAGAGCAGGCGTCCTCAAACTTTTTAAACAGGGGGCCAGGTCACTGTCCCTCAGACTGTTGGAGGGCCGGACTATAGTTTAAAAGAAAAACTATGAACAAATTCCTATGCACACTGCACACATCTTATTTTGAAGTAAAAAAACAAAATGGGAACAAATACAATCACACCCCCTCAGGTGGCCCACGGGCCGCAGTTTGAGGACCCCTGCCTTAGAGCAATGTCCATGTCTTGCACATGAATAAGTAATAATTAATATTATTGGGCCAAAGGGAATGAAGAGTTGATGATCCTTAACACATATTGCTGATTATACTATTTGATGAGAAAAGGGAGGTCTCAGCCACCCTCCAGACAGGAGGGAATAGTCATCAGACTGGGTCAGTTTTCAGGACAGAGAGCGGGCCACATGGATCAGCAGGGAGGATCATTAGCTATTATGTGGGTCACTGAAAGTTTTGAGACCGACTGTGTTATATAGTTTATTATTTCACTTCTACGCAGGAAACGGCGTCCCTTCTGATTCACCCATGCAAGTTTCAATTTGCTCGGCTGATCAGTGTCACTGGGAGGGCTTCATCTGTTTCTGTCTACACGGATTTTATCTTTCTTGATTTTCGTGTACCTTAAATCTTTTGTAATGACCCACACAAAAGGGCTGCTTATGGGAGTACCCGCTCTTCCTCTCTGTCACTCCCATGAGCTTTTCTCTAATCTCTCCATTCCTCTGGGATATGCAGGTGGCAGCAAGGGCCAGTGATGTAGGTCTGGACTTAGATGCAGAAGAGCCTACATTGAGGGCAAGACTCTGTATCCCAGCCCAGCACACTGCAGAGGGCTCTGCCATGGAGTTGGGGCCCCCGCTCTGTTCTAGCAAAGTCAGTCCCTGTGTCCAGCTCACCATCACCCTTTGTGCGTGGAGGAGGCGGGGCAGCTGGACTGAGGCAGGAGTTGCTGCTTCCGGTCTCCTGACCATGTATCGCCCGGTCATGCCCTGCAAGCCACTGTCACATGACATCACGTGGTGTCTATTTCATCTATGTCGATCCCATAGTCATCAGCTCTATTTAAAAAGGGAAGGTGCCAATTTTCCCACCAGGAAAAAAAAAAAAAAAGGTTAAGAGGCAGATTTCCATTTTATATCTTCTCCGAGATGTGTGGAGAGTTCCCTTCAGCCAGGGAGGAAGATGGCAGGCTTCTTGGAGAGCTGCAGGTATCTAGAAAAGACTGCTCTTTTTCTCAGAGGAGAAACGCTTTAGGGCTTCAGAATATGAACCAGCTTTTCTTTCCTTTCAGGAAACCACTGGCACATCCATTCTGAACGCCAGGTAAACAGTGAAGGAATCAATGTTTTATTAGTGTCTAGTTTTCCTCTCTGGAGCCTTTCAGCTTTTGCTTCCCCCTGGTCAGCAGAGGGCCCATCCAATTTGCCCTGGATGCTGGTTTTTTTTTTGTTGTTGTTGTTAAAGGGTTTCTTCAAATGGAAACCAGACAGGAAATACTCTCAGAGTCTGGCTGTGTCAATGTGGGGACAGCAAGTCCAGGAAGATGTCTCTGAAAGACCTACAGTTACCACCTGGCTTCTTTCTATAATTTATTTCTGTCAAAGGAGATGAGGCCGCCCTCTAAAATATATTCTGCCTAGCAGGGATCGTTGTTGAAAAAGCCAGTCCTTGCCTCGAGTATCCCTTATTAGGCATAAAGAGGCAAACACAGTCTCTGGTGTGGGTCTCTTGATGGCAGTTTAGAAAGAAACAGCAAAAGCATTATTTTTGACAACCAAAAATTAAAAGGGGATTACTCAAAGGAGATTAAAATACAAGACTTCTAAGCCGTCGTTAGAATTCTGCTGTAAAAGGCTATGGATTGACCTGGAAAATGCCCATAGTATATTTCCTAAAAAGAAATATAAAAAGCAGTTTATAAAAGAGAATATATGAGGTAGGGAGTAACGGGAGTGAGAAGTGTGTAGGTAAGAATCCACATGCTAGGATAGGTTAAAGTAACAATAATGCTTGCTTTCAGGTGCTGAGATTTTTTTTTCCTCTTTAGTTTCTTAAGTCTTTGCATATAGCATATATCATTGTTTTCAACATAAATATTTACTTGGAATATAAGATATTTACAGACACATGCCCAAATTGTAAGTATACAACTTTCTGATTTTTTCCTAAGATAAACAGGGCTGTTCTACTAGGTAAAGCAAGCCGAGCGTTCCCAGCACCCCAGCACCCCAGATGCTCTGGTGTGCCCTGTCCCAGTCATGACTCCCCAAAGGGGACACCTCTGCGGTGGCTTTAGAAGGGGTCATCATGCAGCCAGGCTCACCTGTGTTTCCCTCCCTTCCCTGTGTGTCCGAGGTTGTGAGCCACCAGTTTTCTTTGCAAGATGCCTACTGTGTTACCTGTGTGAGAAGCAGTGAGAGACTGGTAAGGGCTCCAGCTCATGCTCCTGCGTCCTGCTTGTCCCCCTTTTCTTACCCTCTTCTCCCATCTTCCCATCTCCGTGGCTGGCTCTGGGGACCCCAAGCTCCAGCAGCAGGTATGAAGGCAGCAGCATCATAGGCTGTTCAGGAGTTCACACAATTGCACCAGGTCAGATCCCCGTGATAGGCCCTGTAGAGTTTGCTGGATGGGATTGACCTGTGTAATGGGTAGGATATTGTAGAAATGGCAACTTCTCTCCTTGGGTTTCTTGCTCTGCAGGAAGCCAGCCGCCATGAAATGAGGAGATTCAACCAGCCCCGTGGAGAGCTCCACCGGGATCCAGAACTACCAGCTAAGCCCACTCCCAAATTCCTGACCTACAGAAACTATATGAGATAATAAACATTGCTTGGGTTTTTTTTTTTTTTTTGAGGAGGGTCTAGAGTCTCACTCTACTCTGGGTAGAGTGCCCACAGCAACCTCAAACTCCTGGGCTCAAGTGATCTTGCCTCAGCTGTCCAAGTAACTGGGGCTACAGGTGCCTGCCATGATGCCCAACTAATTTTTCTATTTGTAGTAGAGATAGGGTCTCGCTCTTTCTAAGACTGATCTAGAACTTCTGACCGTAAGTCATCCTCCCTCCTTGGCCTCCCAGAGTGTTAGGGTCACAAGTGTGAGCCACCACACCTGGACAGTGCTTGTTATTTTGAGTTGCTAAATTTTGGGTTAACTGGTTACCCAAAATTAGACCCACAAAACTGTGGGCAAATGAAATGGTTGTATTTTAGGTCCTAACATTTAGAGTGGTTTGTTACCTAATAGTGGATATAAAAATCTCTTCTAAAAATAGATTTATAGTCATGTTATAGATCTGAATCAGAGAGGGGTGCATTCTGTCATAAGTAATAGAAAATACAGTTTAACACTATGTTGAACAAATGGGGGTGTATTTTTCTCACATAATGAGAAATCCGGAGGGAGATGGTTCATTCCAGTATGGGCTCAATGGCTTAATGTTTGAATATCAGGTCAGTATCTTTGCGATTCTCTTTGCTTCCCCCTCAGTCACAAAATGGCTGCAGGAGCTCCAAGCATCACATCTTCACAGCATCACTTTGAAAGCAGGGAGCTAGGGGTATGATGAGATGAAAAAATGGTCACATGCCTCCCTTTTCTTAGGGAAGAAACTTGTTCTCGGATGTCCCCTTGCTGATTTTCCCTTAATTGGTCAAAATTGGGCCACAAGGTCTAATTCTAGACTGGGGCCAGGTCCACTTTCCCAGACTCCAACGGCCTGCTGTTTGATAGTTGAACAAGTGTCTCTCTAAAAGCTTTCGGCATCTTTTCGGAAAGGACAACTGACAATGTCAGAACTTTTAAATAGACTCTTGGGGGTGTGGAACACTGGGTACTTCAACGAAAATAATGATTGTGGTACTTTGGGTAATTTGTTATTAACTCTGCCTGTATTCTGGACCGCACATTTCAGGAAGAAGTGGGTCTCTTTGATTCATGGCTGAGGATATAGCATCAGGTACACACGGCTCCAAAAAATTATTTTCTTCCCCCATGCTATTCGCTCATTTCTTTTTTCGTTATTTCTAGTCAGTAGAAATCATCGTGTGAAAGCCAAATTTCCAGTTTACCACTAATTTTTATTTGTAAATCTGTCTTAAGGATGTTCAATTGATTCGTTGAACATAACTGTTTAATAAAGCGAGATGTTAGCTGTTTAGCAAATGAACTGTTCACCCTGAATGAGAAGTCCCAGGACGGGAATTGGATTTCTGTTTTACTTTACAGAACTGACAACGGTTGATTAAATATTAACCAGCCTGTCCTGGAGACAGGGTCTGGGGATAATGATGTAACTGTGGCTCTCATTCGTGACTTAGGAATTCTGCTCCTTACATCTTCCTGGGGAATAATAACACCATTCCCCTTGATGGTTGCCCAGTCAAGGAGAGGAGTAGATACATGGGAAAGGAAGATTCTCCATCTGACTTGGCCTGCTGGGCTATGACTGGAGAGGACTGCTGATGAGTTTTGACTGGAATATGGGCTCTACCTGCACTTCTTTCAGATTTGTCCTCCTGTCAAACAGAGGTTGACCTCCCAAGGTACCAAGAAGGGTTCTCAGTGCAAGCATAAAACAGTAAACCAACAGACAAAAATCCCTGCCCTCCCAGATTGACATTCTACTATTTCCTGATATCTGCTATTTGGAAAGATCGTCCATATATTCCCTGTTAATGCTCACAGTTTCCCATGAGATCTAATTTATTATTGCCCATGGCAGACCCTTGCAGATTATTTTCTGCCTGGCAGTATTTTTTTCTCCACTTAGTTGCAAAACCTCTGTTGTGAGAAATGAATTCTTTGTGGTTTGGGTAGAGATGAGAGCTCCCATTCTGGTATTCCAGTAGGTATGAACACCTATCCGGGAAATCTCATCTCCAGGCCTGGTCAGAGTCCTCTCTGGGGCTCAGCTGATCATAACCACTGGCCAGATTTGATCTCTCCCCATTGAGATCATGAAAGGAGTAGTCACTGGAAACTAATTTGCACGCTGTCCCTCTCCCTGGGAACAGTGTTACTTCCTGTTTTCCAAGTCCTGGATTTATTTGTGCCAAAGCTGAACATCTTGCAGAAGTGACTCACCTATTTACTGTTTCTATTTTCCATCTCCCTCCCTTCTGCTTCCTTCTCTCATCTCTCTGTTTTTCAGTAAACATGTACTGAGTACTGTTTTTAGTTTCACATTGCGGTGTAACAAATTACCCCAAACTCAGAGACTTGTGTATTACAGAATTCTGTGTTTATCGGTTCTGTTTCCACGAGTCAGGAGTCTGAGCTTAGCTGATCCTCTGCTCAGGGTCTTACGAGGCTGGCTGAGATGTGTTTTCATCTGGAGGCTTAAGTGGGGAAGAATGTTCTTCCAAACTCATTCTGATTGGAGGCAGAACTTCTTTCCTTGTGGACGTGTGACTGAGGACCCCAGGTTGGGGCTAGCTGTGGCCAAGGGTCCCCCTCTGCTCCTAGAGGCTGAACATGGTTCCTAAGCCCACTCATGACATGGTAATGTCTTCAAAGACAGAAAGGGAGAATCTTGTGGTCCAGCGTGCTAGGACGGAGTCTTCTGTACTGTTACCTGATCTAGGAAATGACTTCATCACATTTCCCATATTCTGCTGGCAAATGCAAGTCACAGGTATGCTAACACTCAAGGAGAAGGAATTACAACTACACAAGGGTTTGACTCCTTGCAGGGGGTCACCTAAGGTGACCTAAGGTGATCCCAATGAGCTGCACATTATGAATCAGGTGTTATGTCCTACACTGGGGAATACCAGAGTACAATAGCTGTATGCCCTCTGCCTTCATGGAGCTGTAATGCTTACCAACTTGGAGATTGTAAATTATATAAACCAATACAATACTTCCTACTCCCATTTGTTTGTTTTCCTTTAACTTCTTTCGGCTGCGTTTTTGACAGCCAAAAGAATCCTGACACAACTCCATTTTGCTAATAAGAAAAATATGTAGGTTGTGGAATCCAGGATCCCAACTTAGGGCTCTTTCTCTAGTCCAATAATGATTGAATGGGGGTAAGGCTTTGGGGTGAATGCTCTCTCTCTCTCTCTCTCTCTTTTTTTTTTTTTTTTTTGAGGCAGAGTCTTGCTTTGTTGCTGAGAGAACACAAAAGAATTTATGAAATGCATTTACGATTACTTTCTGAATATGAAAGTCCAGGAGTGGGCCCCCGGACAGGTGTATTTTCAAACAGTCCCGCAGGTGGTTCTGATGTGCACCTCTGTTGCAGGGAGAAAAGGATATTTGATGTGAGTCATCGGAGTTGGTGTGGAACCCTGTAAAAGTTACCCCCCACCCCTGCCTCAGTTTCACCAGGGGAAATGATTTGACTTACCTAATGACTGGTAGAGTTCCTTCCAGCTCTATTGGATGAAGTCTTACTTACTTCCAGAACCCAGAAAAATGACTGGCCACGTGACAGGTAGTGCATAAATGTTTGCTGGATCAGCGAATCAGAGTGGAGATTAAGATCAATTAGCCGTGTATCCTTGACCAACCACTAGGTGGCAGGGGCAGCGGAATGGGAAGGAACCTTCCTGAAGAAACTTTGAATCTTCCCTTCTGGGCTGGGGTGTGTCATGGGTATATGGGGCAAGGGTGTACAAGGTGAGACTCTTTCACAAAAGCCCTCACACTTAGGCTTTTCACCTTATTATCAAATTTATTTCCATTGTTAAAGAAATTCAAATAGTATTGAAAGAACTTTCATGCAACTTGTGAATCAGTATATTTTTGTAAATTTAGTGTTTCTTATTTTAAAAGAAAAAAGGAAGGAAGATCTCAAAACAGACGTGGCAAGCTCCTCCCCACTCCTCAGAGCCTTCCTGCACCGGTGACCTATAGAACCAGGTGTGGGTGGGACAGGGGCCCCTCCTGGCCAGATGGCCCTGGGCAGCTGGCCAAAGAGCTCATTTTCATCGCAGGAGGAACCAGCTCTCAACCAGGGATCTTCCGAGTTTAGCAGCAGCATGAACTACCATGCTGCCATACCTACCATCCGGGGCTGGTGGACATGAGAATGCAGATTTCTGGGGATTACATCAGAGTACTGGGAGTGCTTCAGTCCAAAATTGTGTTTTTGCAAGCTCCACTTGTTTCTCAGATACAATTGAAGTTGGAGAATTACATCCTGAGGATTTCTCAGTAGCTTTTCTGGGGCTCTCATCAGCCCTTTTGGTAGTCTGGAAATCTTCATTCATTTCGTTTCACACACACACATACACGCACATACATGCACACACATGTACACATGCACACATGCGTTTTTTATTTTCTAGATTACATGTATGATGATGCATTTTCATTGTACAAGTCCCCAGATTGTAAAAATAGCATAGGAAATAGAAATCCTCTGTCACAGCACAGATCAGAGAAAGTTTCTGTTGGTAACTGATATTTTTTACTGCCTCCGATCCTGACCTGTCTCCACAGGTCTGCACTAAAACATTGCAGATTTTTCTGCCAGAAAAGCTGCATAAAAGCAAAATGGGGAGCCTGACCCAGGCAGTAAATGTCTGACGGCTTCTTTATGACCAAATACATTTTTCCTCTCCTAGAGAAATAGTTTGGGTCCATTTCAAGGGGATGTGCAGCACTGTGGGGTCAACTTCTCTCCTCCTGGAATTGAGGGGGGGCTCTTGCGTTTGTTTCAGGATTTTTAAGGAGGCGCCACAGAATCTGCAAGGCCGGCTGAGTGGCTGAGTTATCACACTAGCACGTGTTACTGGGAAACACTCCAGAGCCCAAGTTCAAGGACTTCTTGAATCTATGTTTTGTGTTAACAGTGTGTGAAATATGCACTTGTCATTGTGATCTTTTGAGATTTCCTGTCCTAAGGCTGCAACTGTCCAGCTACGCTTATAGTTGATGTCATATGAGCTCACTGCATGAGCTAAATGCTTTATGTACACGATCTCCATTAATTCTTCTGACAGCTCGAGGTTATTATTAACCTCATTGTACATATTAAAAGGTGGCATGGTTACGTGAGGTTAGGACAAGCCTGCCCAAGGACCCACAGGTAGTAAATTAGCAGTACATCTGGGATTTGTGAAATCTATGTAGTCAAAAGTCTAGTGCAGTGATTTTCAGCCAGGGTGCTGTGAGAAGATCTTAGGTGTGCCTCAAAAATTCTTAAAGATCATTAATTAAATTATTTTCAAAGGAATTTCAAAGCACAGTTTGTATGTTCTTTTTCTTCACATTTTTTTTTTTTGACTAACCTAATATAAGTGTATCATAGAAGTTTACCTATAGGTTTGAGCGTTTTATGAGATTAAAAAAAAAGGTTGAAAAACCCTTGTCTGGAGACACGTCTTTAATCACTACAGCACACCAGGCTGTGTTTTACTACCTACCAATGGAGAATCAGGGTTGACATCAGCTATTTCTCCTAATGCTATCTATGCTCCTTGTAAAGGGTCTCATTTAATTTTCTCAACACTGTTGCAAGGTGGGTGGTGCTCCCACTCTGCAGTTAAAGGAAATACACACTTGTCATTGTGATCTTTTGAGATTTCCTTTCCTTACTAAGGCTGAAACGGTCCAGCTATGCTCAGGAGTTGATGGAGTATGAGCTCACTGCATGAGTTAAATGCTTTATGATCTTAGATCTTTATGGTAGGCAGAAATCTAATGGCAGACTACAAAGAACTCCTTTTTTTATAATTTAATTTTTCTTTCCTTTTTTTTCTTGCAGATCAACCTTAATAAAAAGAAATCTAATTGTCTATTTAGGAACCAACATTTCTAAAGTAGTCTAGCAGAATTCTATGTGATTCTTCCAACCCCCCCCCCCATTATTCTTATGCTCTTCTGTCTTCACTCTCGTATAATCTCCTTCCCTTGAATGTGGGTAGAACCAGAGATTTGCTTCAGAACAGTAACATATGACTAAGGTGAAGGGATTTTGCAAATGTAATGAAGGTCCCTAATCTGTTGAATTAACAGGAAGATTATTCCATGTAGACCCATCCTAATCTGCTCTATGGAAGAGGGTCCAGGCCTTCTTCAGAGAAAGAAAATGTGCTCCCCACTGTGAGATGCTTGTGAGCACATGAGCTGGAAGACCCCCATGTTCTAGAAGGGAACACAGCCTGCTAACATCTTGATTACAGCCCTGGAGACCCTCTCCAAAGGACCCTGCAAGCCATGTCCAGATTTCTGACCCATGGAAACTATGATATAGTCAGTTGTGTGTGGTTTTTAGGCCCCTAACTTTGAGACAACTTGTTTATGGAGCAACAGAAAGATAATGCAAAGAGCTTTTCTCACTCCCCCGCCATCTTGGTAGCTGGTCTTGGTTAGGGGTCGTCCCACCCCTAAGCCAGGAAGATGGTGGCCGCAAAAAATATTATCAACTCAAGGCTCCAGCTCTATATGAAAAGTGGAAAGTGTGTGCTGGGGTACAAGCAGACTCTGAAGATGTTCAGATGAGGCAAAACAAAATTGGTCATCCTAATCAACAACTGCCCAGCTTTGAGGAGACCTGAAATAGAGCACTGTGCTGTGCTAGCCAAAACTGTGTCCATTGCGACAGTGGCAATGATATTGAATTGAGCACAGCATGCAGAAAAGACCACAGAGTGTGCACCCTGGCCATCATCAATCCAAGGGACGACCACAGAGTGTGCACACTGGCTGTCATCAGTCCAAGGGACTCTGATACTATTAGAAACATGCCAGAACACACTGGGGGGAAAGTAAATCATGCACATTTTTTCTTTAATAAAACTTGCTAGAGCTTCTTAAAAAAAACAAAACAAACAAACAAAAAGAAAACACTTTCTGTGAATTACTCAATGTCACATCCTGAGGCTAAGTAGCCCAGGCTCCACGCTCTGAATGTTCATAGCTCCAGAGCTAATAGCTCTGTCTCCAAAGATTTGGCCTCTTTCATCACATTATACGTTTCCTTTTTTAATCTTCACATTACGGCTCACGTTCTAGGCCAGAGCTCTGTGTCTGTGAAGCAAGCGTCTCTTTGCTTTGAATCTAACTTCCATTCATCAATAAATCTGCAAATATCTGCTGAATGCAACTACACTCCCTGTCTAACTTGGGAAAACAGGAAACCTAGGAGCTCTTGCCAGGAAGTAGATACATTTGTTTGCAAAGAAGATAGAGGACTATGGACTGGTTATGATTACAGGATGGGGGTGTGTTCAGGGGGTTCAGCGTGCGTGCAGAGCACTTCCCCAACTGCAGGCTGTGGCCCCTCTAGTCTGCATGCCACAGATGGGCTATGCACTGACAAAATGACGCGTTATGTGTACAGCTGTCTCCATATGGCTTTTGCAGGAATATTTAATCATGTATGCCTTAGAGTGAAAATCTCTGCTGGGCTGAAGATTTTCTAGTTTCCTTTTTTTGGTTATTTATTATTTATTGATTTATTGTTTCTGAGACAGTCTTACTCTGCCACCCTGGGTAGAGTCAGAGTTCACAACAACCTCAAACTCTTGGGCTTGAGCAATCCTTTAATCTCAGCCTCCTGAGTAGCTGGGACTGCCAGTGTGCACCACAACGCCAGGCTAGTTTTTCTATTTTTAGAAGAGACGGGGTCTTGCTCTTGCTCAGGCTGTTCTCCAACTCCTGAGCTCAAGCAATCCACTCGTCTCAGCCTCCCGGAGTGCTGGGCATATAGGCGCAAACTACCGCACCCAGACACATTTTCTTTCTACTAATGACCTTCTCAGAGACGTTCTTCCCTTAGCTGCTCTGGGACCTTCTGGGATGAGTTCCTGTACTCAGTTCCCATGTATCCTTTTATCAGAGGATTCTAGGGGTGTAATCTGGGGAATCCTGATCTAGGGTTATCTAGGGCATGTATGTGAATGAAATCGTGCGCAACGTGGCCTCTGTGTTTGGTTACGTTCAATGAGCACCGGGTTCTAAAGTTTCCTTGGTCTGATTGGTTTTAAACTCCCGAATTCGTCAGAATCTCTTGACAGATTTTATTACAATGTGGTTTTCTGGACTCCTCCCTTAAAATTTTTGTTTTGGTTGGTCTGGAATGGGAATCGAACATCTATCTATTTGGTAAGTTTTCTGAGTGATTCTGGTGCAGGTGGCCCAGGGACTACACTTTGAGAACTCCCGGCTTAATTCAAGGCCCTCATTTTTTAGAGGATGGTAGAGGCTCAGGGAGGGAAAGTGGCAAAGTTCCATCCAGGCTCAGCCCAGTTTTGAGACGTGAGGCTCAGTCTTCTCCGTGTGATCGGACCCAGTGCTGTGGGTTCAGCCCACAATATCTGTGAGTTCTTCATAGTAAATCGGCTGTGTCATCTCGGTGGATTCACTGGCATCTTTCTAGGACTCCTATCCTTGTTCCACTGTTGCAGGAAGACGAGGCTCAATGGAAAGAAAGAGCACCCAAACACCATATTTAAGAGGAAAAAGGCTTTTATTCAGCCCATGGAGCAAACAGCATAGAAGAATTCAAAATGGTCCCACTCCCCAGCTGGCTTGGTCTTTCCCTTTTTATCTCCAGTCAAAAAGTTCCAACCCACAGGTACCTTTCTCATTGGTCAGTTTGAATCAAGTAGGAGAACCTGTTCCAGCCCCACAGAACTACAAGATTTCACAGAAGTTAAGTTTACAAATTCCTAAGAGTTGAGTCACCATGGAGAGGACCCTGCAGGTGTATCCTTGGGGTCTCCTTAAGAAGACCTCTGTTCTCCTAGACCTCACCCTTCCTGGGTATCCTCTCTCACCACCACTCCACCACGCCCCCCAAATTCTGAAGTGACCAAAGGGTATGGGGCATGTAGACTTTTGTGGAAGATTCTGGAAGCTCTGGATCCCACTGGTGTAGATGAACCCCTTAGGGTTGTGATTAATAAGACACATGTCTTCTAAGCTGTAGGTTGTAGGTTTAGGCCCTGCCGGGTATAAGGTTTCCAGATTCAGCAAAGAAAAATACAGGATATATGCCCACTGACACTGGGATTTCAGCTGAACAGTGAGTAACGTTTTGGTATAAGTATGTATCAGGTAGTATTTGGAATATACCTGTCTGAAATTCCAGTGTAGCTGGGTATTTGGCATTTTAACTGGCAACCCATTCGCAAGCTGCCTCTTTTTTATTTTCTGCAGGGCAGCTTTGCTTAGTGAGTGATTGATAATGGTTGAACACATGGGCTCTTGAGGCAAATGGTTTGGGGTCTCAATCCCAGTCATGTAGGTGGCTGTGGAAACAGGGTGAGTTAATTCAGTTTTCCTTGCCTCAGTTTATTCCTCTGTGGTGAGAGGATTAAATAAAATAATCTGTGCAGATTGCCTAGCAGGGATCCTTCCTTGCGATAACTGATAAATAAATATATTACTGGGGATTTTTCATACTCTTCCCAGTGCCACAGTTAAAAATTCAATGAGTGTGGCTGTAGTAGCTGGTGCCACTGAAGGTTAGCCCTTTCAAAGTATTGGGACAATGATGGGGGGCCATTTGGGGGATTCTATCTCAATTTGGGGACTGCTGGTGCCCAGCAGCTGGAAATGGGTTACGGGAGTGATAGACAGATGGTTTTTCTTTCCGTCTGAGTCTCCTGGTGTGGAGAAAAATAAAACTTCTGTGTTCCGATGATTCATTGTTGAAGCTGGATTTAGCCAACATTTAAATAGAAACGGCTGGCTATAGGAAATATTGTCACCACCCAGAAGTGAGATCAATTTCAAAACTGTTGTGAGCAAAGTGGATTTCTTACATGCGAAACTAAGCTATTAAATTTTATGCACTGGCACAGCTTCTCTGCCAAGAGCTCTCTCCCCAGCCCCCAAATCAGATTGGCTTCCTGCCTTCCCCAGTTACGGCTGCTCGCTGCATCTTTCTACAAGGCTTATCTGCTTGAGAGAAGGTTTCCCTGAAGTTAAGTGTCCTTACCACAGGAGTACATACATTAAAGAGCCTTGGATCCAGAAGTGAGAAGACTGTTTTCCCCAATGTTCTTTAAGTCTTGATTGTAGTGTGAAGGAGGCAGTTTAAATTTGATGTTGCCATGCCTTTTAAAATCTTCTTAAAACTTGCAATTCTCTTTTGTATTGACTAAGAAAGTGGCTTCAAGCTCAGAGTCTTCAATAGGCAACAGTTTTTCACTAGACCCTAATAACATCTCTTGTTAATTGTGCTACCGTTTGAATAACTTTTTGTTTCAATGTAATTTCCAACTTACAGAAAAGTTGCAGACATTGTATAATGAACTCCTTTATACCCTATACACACATGTACCTACTAATTACATTTTGTCCCATTTGCTTGATAATTTTCCTTCTCTTTCTGTCTGCATTATTATTATTTTTTGAACTCATGGTGAATGAATGCTGAAGACATGATTTGTTTTGATTTACCTAAGTACTTAAGTTCAGATTTCCTGAGAAATTCTCCAACATAGACACAATACAGTTATCAGATTCAGGCAAAATAATATTAGATACAAGCTTTTATCTGATCTATAGGTCATATTCAAATTTCATCAGTTGTTCCAACAATGTTACTTTTTTTTTTGAGACAGAGTCTCACTTCGTTGCCCTCAGTAAAGTGCTGTAGCGTCACAGCTCACAGCAACCTCAGACTCTTGGGCTTAAGAGATTCTCTTGTATCAGTCTGCCGAGTGGCTGGGACAACAGGCTCCCACCACAACGCCCGCCTGGTTTTTTTGTTGCAGTTGTCATTGTTGTTTAGCAGTCCCAGGCTGAGCTTGAAGCCCTCACCCTCTGCGTATGTGGCCGGCGCCCTACCCACTGAGCTACGGGCACAACCCCCAACAATGTGTTTTATTGCTTCTCCTCACCGTTCCGTCTGGAATTTAATTCAGAATCGCACACTGGGTGTATTTAATTGTCCTCTCAGCTGGTCTCCTATAACCCTAACGGTTCTTCTGCCTTTCTCTGGCTTTCTTGACCTTACCATTTTTGAAGAGTCCAGGCCAGTTTGGAGGGTCATTTTCCTAGAATGTTCCTCAGTTGGGGTTTGTCTGATATCACAGAAGCACATACTGTTTGACCACGTTGGTGACCCTGCCTTGGATCACAGGGGTAAGGTGTTGCCCACTGGGTTTCTCAACCATAGGGGTTATCACACTGAAATTTGTAATTAAATTGTGGGAACATCTCTTGAGATGAGGAAAAGCACTTGCTTTTCATCAGACTTCTTTCTATCTGCTACTTAGTTGTCTAACTCTATCATTTCTTGTGTATTTATTTGTTGGCATTTGACTGTGATTATTTATTTTTTACTGATGAGTTGGTGGGTTTTTATTTTATTCATGAGTTATAACCCATTGTTATTTCGGTGTGTTTTGATGCTCGGATTGCTTCATATTTGGCCATTGAGTGTCCCTAACCTGGTTCCATTGTATTAGTGTTTCTTATGATTGCTTTATATTCATGGCAAATACTTATGTTAGTAACAGAATTAAAAGGTATATTTATTGTTTTAAAAATGAGTTGATTTAATGAGAAACATTAATGATATAATGGTGTATATGTGTGAATATATGTGTGTGTGTGTGTATATATATATATACACACACAGGGTGTCCATGAAGTTCATGTGCAATTTAAAATAGTGTCTATTTGTGGACACTCTCTCTCTCTATATATATATATATATTGAAAAATTTTAATGATTCCTGAAACCTAGATATGACAAATATCTCAGAAATGGTATGCAAATAATTGAAATTTGCCATTTTTCTCTTGTGTTTCAGAGCAATCTTTGTATTTGAAATATTTTATCATTATGATCCAGTGAGAAATTTGGAATGTTCCAGAAATCCCTGTAGGTTGCATTCATATTCTCTCAGACACTGTCTCTCATCAGTGATGTGGTTGTTCTGACCTTTTTGTATAAATTCAACCTGGAACCTAAACCATCTCAGTTGTAATATAAGCAAGTTACTCAAGACCCCCTTTCTTTCAGATACAGTTCTTTGGTTGCATGTGACAGAAATCATGTCTGGCTAACTTAAGATCACAGAATCCAATTCTGAAGATCTAGCTTTGAGAGTAAAAAAGTAGAAACACAAGTAGCTTTGGGGACCTGGGCACCAGGGAATCATGGAGAGTCTCTTTAGGGGACCACCTTTGAGGTGTAAGGGCACCATTCATTTTCCTGGGTTTGAATCTCTCTTCTTAAGCTTCAGATTATGAGAACATCCATTTGGCCTCCTCTAGCTCATGAGTTGGCTAGAGAAAATTCTGGGCATCTTGATTCACAGAGCCCCTAATACAACATATAAGGGTGAAGTCTTTCCTCAGAGGAAAATCAGGTACAATGGAGAACACACACACAATTTGAATCACTTATTAAGTGTCAGGCACTCAAGCATTTTACCTCTATTGATCCACTCAATTACACTGGAGGCTGACAGCATTTTGGTATTATCATAGCCCTTTTAAAGAGGAAGAAATGAAAGTTTAGAAGTTAAATAACTTGTTTAAGGTCATATAGCTATTACCCATAAGAATCAGAACCCAGGCCCTCTGTCTTCAGAATCTCTGTTTTTGATCACGTAACTCTAAGTGGGGTATAGTTAACTCTTAGCAGGTACAACTGAGAGTGTCCACCCATCTCCATAAAGAGTTCTTATCCTGTCTCCAAACATTGCTTATCTTGAATTTGCACCCCAGAGCCCCATACGTCAAATTAGTATTGAGTACATAGGACGTTTGATTTTCCATTCTTGAGATACTTTACTAAGGAGAATGCTCTCAACTCCATCCAGGGAAATACAAAAGATGTACAGACAGTGGGCTTTTTGCCAGCTGTGACCAGGATGTGTTTACCTCTGAATCCTTCACAACACACGAAACAGGACAACACACACGGCCAAAGTTTAGGAAATATTTGTAGACTGGAATATAGATAGTCTCCCTGTTAATATTTACCTTAGCAGAGAGAAAGAGCAAGGTAGGGGGGAGAGATCTTGAGTGAGAATGGGAGCTTTCGATATATTCTTACTCTGCCTCATTAAAAATGAAATACTTTGTCAATTTGATGAGGCATTGACTTCCTTCCTTGCGGGTTGCTTCATCACAAAGGATCGCTGGGATATCCAGATGTCTGCCCCCTGAACAAAGTCAGAGCAGCTCTTAACATCAGCCGTCAACCTGAGCATTAGCTGGGCTCTGTAAATAGGTATTTACATTTGTTTTAGTGAAGGCTGCAGGGACCAAATGTATTGTGATTCTTTGCGTTGGCCTGATTCTCTGTCTCCCAGCACAGCCCATTAGCTCATCACCGCAGCTGGCCCCCATCTCCTGCTGGCCTTGGATAGATTTCTCCAGAGTCAGGAAAATAGCAATAATCCTTTCTTACTCCCTGGGCAGGCTTTTGAAAAATGGAGAAGGGCTGGCAGCAGAAGTCATTTTAATTATGTCACTAGCTTAGCTTTTGAATAATTTTTTCCAACTTAAGCAGTATTACCTGTTTTGAGCGACTTGGGCATTAGAGAGCTTGGCTTGATTTCAGGGCCCAAATTCTGGAAACTCAGTTACTAGCTGTGTAGTTTTGGGCATTCTGTTTAACATCTCTGAACTTCATTTTGTCATCAGTAAAATGGGGATAGTCTCATTTACTTATATTACAGGGTTGTTGCGAGCAGTTGGCCAGACATGTAAAATGCAATCTTTATTTGAGTTCCCCCACAGTAGCCTCCTAGGCAAGGACTTGGGTAGAGGTGGCTTATTTGGAAGGTGATCTCAGGATGCAGGAGGTTGGTTGGGGGAGAGGAGAATAAGATAAGGAAGAAAACAGGGAAAACCCTTGAAGAAATTGGTCTGGACGAGTATTTTATGAGGAGGACTCCCCCGGGCAAGTGAAGCAGCTTCAAAAATACACTACTGGGACCTGATCAAACTAAAAAGCTTCTGCACAGCCAAGAACACAGTAAGTAATGCAAGCAGACCGCTATCAGAATGGGAGAAGATATTTGCAGGTTATGTCTCTGACAAAGGTTTAATAACCAGAATTCACAGAGAACTCAAACGTATAAGTAAGAAAAGAACAAGTGATCCCATCGCAGGCTGGGCAAGGGATTTGAAGAGAAACTTCTCTGAAGAAGACAGGCGGGTGGCCTACAGACATATGAAAAAATGACCATCATCTTTGATTATCAGAGAAATGCAAATCAAAACTACTTTGAAATGTCATCTAACTCCAATAAGATTAGCCCATATGACAAAATCCCAAGACCAAAGATTTTGGCGTGGATGTGGAGAAAAGGGAACACTTCTACACTGCTGGTGGGAATGCAAATTAATACATTCCTTTTGGAAAGATGTGTGGAGAACACTTAGAGATCTAAAAATAGATCTGCCATTTAATCCTATAATTCCTCTACTAGGCATATACCTAGAAGACCAAAAATCACATCATAACAAAGATATTTGTACCAGAATGTTTATCGCAGCCCTATTCATAATTGCTAAGTCATGGAAAAAGCCCAAGTGCCCATCGATACATGAATGGATTAATAAATTGTGGTATATGTACACCATGGAATATTATGCAGCCTTAAAGAAAGATG
>CAUYPK010058996.1:0-10660 GCA_963574355.1 Loris lydekkerianus | reverse complement strand
CAAAATAATATTACATACCCAGCTAGCCAGAGGCAAATTAATATGGTTTAAACAGCGTGTATTGTTGGTAAAAAAAAAAAAAAAAAAAAAAAAAAGTTATAGGCAGTTAAAAGAGTGGGTTCCAGTTTATACGGTATAGAGGAAATGCAGGGAACAAGATAAACATGAACCCTGAAAGGATTTGCTGACCTTACATATTAGAAAGATTACACGGTTGAAACAAGAAAGTTCTAAATGAAGTCTTAGAAAATCAAATTAAAGAAGTGTATTACATAGGTTATTATGTCTAAATAGCATCTATTCTAAGATTACCCAGCTGGTTAATTATTATTAGCACACGAATAATATGCTAGTTATTATGGTTAATTATTATTAGCATAGAATGTTGTAAAAAATAAATGAGTTGATCTAAATAAAGTACTTAGGATAGTGCCTGGCATGTAGTAATTTCTTATATTGATTCTTTTTTATTGTGGTAAAATATACATAATGTGAAATTTGCCATTGTAATCACTTTTAAGTGTACAGTTCAGTAGCATTAAGTATATTCACATTGAGTGACCATCACCACCATCTCTCTCCAGAACTTTCTTATCATCTTTAACTGAAACTTCCTACTCATCAAACAGTTAACTGCCCATATTTCCTCCCCTCAGCGCCTGGTAACCTCTGTTCTACTTTCTGTCTCTATGAACCTGCCTGTTCTAGGTATCTCAAATAAACGATATAACCATGGGACCAGCCCAAACTAGGCCTACTCTGTTGATAACAAAATGTTGAATTACTTTGTAGGTAACACAGAGCCAAAAACTGCAAGTCTTCCCACCCAGGCAATGTGCAATAGAAAAAGCCCTGACTGGCTCAGCCAGTCAGTGGTTAGGGTGCTGGCCACATGCACCAGGGCTGGTGGGTTCAAACGCAGCCCCAGCCAGCTAAACAGCAATGACAACTGCAACAACAAAAAAATAGCCCAGCACTGTGGACTGTAGTCCCAGCTACTTGGGAGGCTGAGGCAAGAGAATCTCTTAAACCCAAGAGTTTGAGGTTGCTGTGAGCTGTGATGCTACAGCACTCTACCAAGAGTGTCTTGAAAAAGAAAAAGCCTTGACCTCTAATAACATCCAGAACCAGAAAGACCAGAACATGACGGAAACCTGAATTACTGGAGCTCTTTCCAAAGCAAGAGGTCAGCCCAGAAGCTCCAGGGCTAAAATCCAGCTCAACATACCTTACTACTGTAAATGGTCAAATTTAAAGCCCTCCAATCAGACCCTGCCAAGCCAACATTCTTAAATCCTTTCACTTGCCCTTTGAACCCATAAACTTGCCCCAGATTCTAAATCAAAGAAAAGAGATTTGAGCCTGCCTCCTGGCTACCAATGTTGCAATAAAGCCTTTCTTTGCTGAAAAGCTAGTGCCTTAATATGGGGTTCTGTGCACATCAGGCAGTGAGTCTATTTGCTTGATAGCAATGGAATCATACAATATTTGTCTTTTTGTGATTGTCTATTTCACTTACCTTAATGTTTTGAGGTGCATCCATGTACTAAATCTATCAGAATTTCATTCCTATTTAAGGCTAAATAATATTCCATTGCATGGGGCCAGGTACAGCAGCTAACACCTACAATCCTAACACTCTGGAAGGCCAAAGTGGGTGGATTGCCTGAGTTCAGGAGTTCGAGACCAGCCTGAGCAAGGGTGAGACCCATCTGTACTAAAAGAAAAACTAGCCAAGTATAGTGGCAAGCGCTTGTAGTCCCAGGTACGTGGGAAGCTGAGGCAGGAGGATTGCTCCAGCCCAGGAGTTTGAGGTTGCTGGGAGGTAGGCTGATGACACAGCACTCTAGCCTGGGCCACAGAATGAGACTGTCTCCAAAAATAAATGTTCCATCCACGTATGTCCCATTCTGTGATATCCATCCATTCATGTTGATGGACACTTGAATTGTCCTTATCTTTTGGCTACTGTGAATAGTGCTTCTTACGGATCTAGATGTAAAAATACCTCTTTGAATCCCCGGCTTCCATTATTTTGGGTATACGCTTAGATTGCTGCATTACGTGGTAATTCTACGTTTAATTTTTTCTGGGAACCAAAAGATAGCATAATAGTTTTCTATTATAGAAAATAATAGAAAAATAGTATTTTCTACAGTGGCTGCACCATTTTATGTTTCCATCAGCAGTGCACAAGTGTTCCGATTTTTCACATCCTGACCAACACTTGTTATTTTCTGGGGTTTTTTAAAATACGTAATAGTCATCTAACGGATACACAGTGGTATCTGTTTGGGTTTTGGTTTGCGTTTCTCTGTCCATCCTACAGTAATTCCTAACTATGATTATATAAACGATTGAAAAAAGTAAAATCGGCTTCTGGAACAGAGAATTGAGAGAAAGGGGTTTAAGAAATTCCGGTTATGGACCAGAGGTGGGGGCCCCCGCCCGCTGCGCAGGGAGGTAACCCGGGGCCTCCACGGCCTGTGTGCGCGGGGCTCTCAGGTGTTCGTGGGTCCCTGCAGGTGTCTGTGGGGACCGCACCGCTGGCACCTTCCCGGCAGGTGAGAATGAGAAGGTCACCGCGGTGAAGGGGACAGACGGCTTCCGGAAAGCGTGACTGATGGACGAAGGAATCCTCTCCACCTGGTTCCAAGTCTCAGCCTGAGTTTCCGATGAAGATTTAAAAGCAGAGCAGCTGAGGACCCGGCGTTGGAGCAAGCCGGGAAGGTCGCTGAAGATCAGAAGCGGCTAAAGCTAAGCAAGGATGTGGACACAGAGGGCAGCCACCGTGGAGCGGTTACCCGGGCTGTCCATCACTGGAGGGCGTCCAGCCGGGGAGGTCCGCTGGGGCGCAGCACCAGCCGAGCAGCTGGGAGAGGAAGACCCGGAGCTAAAGCAGCAGGACGCCTTCTCCAAAGAGCAGCTGGCGAGACGGAGGAGAGGCGCTCGAGTTCTGCAAAGTCCCCTCTGAGCAGTATCAGAAAGCCGCCGAGGAGGGGACGCCAAGTTCCAGCCGTGCGAGACGCAGCCGGCCTGCGCTGCTCTGCAGACGGAATTCTTCAGTGTCAGGGGCGGACACCCGCCCGACCCTCCAGGGCCCCTCTCCGGCTGCGGATCGCGCCGGACAGGTGTGCAGCCGTCAGGTGCAGGGCCAGGAGAATGGCCAGGGTGTTGTCATGGGCAGTGAGCACGCTGGAGAAGGGAGAATAAAAACTGAGAGCACAGAAAGCAGCCTTAATTCCAGAGGTGGAACTTTTTTTTCCCCTAAGAAGATAAGAACTCATCCCAGGAGAAGACCGCCGACGACTCGCGCTGAAGAACAGATTGGACAGAATCCTGCCGTATTTTATCAGCAACTATTTGAGAAGCTGCAGCCCAGGTCAGGGATCAGCCCTCAAAGGACACTCCGCGGCATTAGTGAACCCCTCTAGGGTGATTAAAAGAGAACAGCAGCTCTCTCCACCTCTTGTACGTTCTACTCAACTTCTGCTGACCATAAAGTGTTCCTCTTCTAACCAGCCCCATCACTGGACCACCCTCTACTCCAACAGAGCAGGGTGGGCTGCTGAATGAATTGGAGTGGAGAGAGAAGACAGCCTGAAACACAAAGATCTGGGGCTGGCAGGTAGGTCAGGCTGGCAGGCAGAATCGTCCAGGCCGTGGCATATGGGTTTTCTTTTTCTTTTCTCCTGTGATTATATAAGAGCTATTTCATTTTAACTTATGATGGTGAGCACGCAAGTAAGAAGACAAAAGGAGAGAAAATGTACCTCTGTTACTGGAAGAATGCTTATGATTACAAGTGAAATTAGATATTTTATCAATATAAAGTCAACCTTGCCTTTACCTCTATCGTGAATGTTGACATCTTTACCTCCCTCAGTATCAATAATAAATACGTTTCCAGACCAAAAAAAAAAAAGAAAGAAAGAAAGAAAGAAAAAAATTCCAGTTATCTACCTGCATTTTAACTAAAATTTGGATTACATTCTTAAGACACATTTTTTTTCTGCATAAGATTAAGTAGTTTGTACAGAGCCTCTCAAATTCAAATTAAGACACAAGAAGGGAGATCACAGGTAGAACAAAGCCAGGATTTGAACCTAGACTGGCTGATCTAGAATCTGCATGTTTGGCAGCCTAAGCAAACAAGAAGGAAACAGAAACTGTCCTTGATCTGCTTATCTGCAGTTTAAATTCTGTGTTCAAGGTCTGGTGGCTCAGGCCTGTAAATCTAGCACTCTGGGAGGCCAAGGTGGTGGATTGCCTGAGCTCACCAATTCAAGACCAGCCTGAGCTACAGAAAGACTCTGCCTCTAGAACTAGCTGGACATTGTGGTGGGCACCTGTAATCCAGCTACTCAGGAGGTGGAGGCAAGAGTGTCGCTTGAGCCCAAGAGTTTGAGGTTGCTGTGAGCTAAGACTCCACAGCACTCTACCACAGGTGACAAAGTGAGACTCTGTCTCAAAAAAAAATAAATAAAATAAAATAAATTCTGTATTCAAGAGTGAAGAGGGGCTGAGCACAATAGCTCACGCCTGTCATCCTAGCACTCTGGGAGGCTGAGGCAGGTGGATTGTTTGAGCTCACAGGTTTGAAACCAGCCTGAGTCAAAGCAAGACCCCATCTCTAAAAATAGCCGGGCGTTGTGGTAGGCGCCTGTAGTCCCAGCTACTTCAGAGGCTGAGGCAAGAGAATTGCTTGAGCCCATGAGTTGGAGGTTGCTGTGAGCTATGACTCCACAGCATTCTACCAAGGGTGACAAAGTAAAACTGTCTCAAAAAAAAAAAAAAAAAAGTAAAGAGATATCAGAGATGTCAGTCTCTAGCCCTGAGGGTTAGACAGAGTTGGGTATAGACACAAGAATAATCAGGAACCACTAAGGTTCTCAGTAAGAAACCAATATGGTGAAAACAATATGGGGAGAGGCAACCCACCTGCCCCAGCCTGCAGTCACATGAGATGACAGCTTCTAAGGCTGCAGTCAGACAGCCCTGAGTTCTCATCTCAGCACTGACATCAACCGCAACCATACCTGGTTCACTTTCCTTGTCTAAGCCTTGGCTTCCTCATCCACAGGCACAATGACCATGATACTTGCTTCATAAGATGTACACGATGATTAAACAAGATAATATAGAGAGCTGCTTAGCATTATACTCAGCACATTGGAAGCATGCACTCATCCAGCTGCTCACTCACTCACAAGTACCTTCTGAGCACCTACTGTGTGCCAAGCCCTGTGCCAGGCACTGATAGGACATCTAAGTAACATAGACATGATCTCATCAGGGAATTTAGTCTAGAAGGTGGAATCAAATCTGTAGAAATATAAGCCTGTTATGAAGTGAAGATCTATGGAGGGAAAGCACAGGGTGCAATGAGAGAGGAAGAGAGGGAACATATTTGGGGCCAGGGCAGATGAAGAGGTTTCATGTGGAGCAGGAACCAGCAGAGGGGGCCCCCAAGGAGGCTGCAGAGCCAGCAGAGTGCCAGGGGAGAGCCTGCCGGCCAAGAGCTGCCAATAAGGCAGAGACCACAAGACTGCACAGTGGATGTGGCCACACAGACGTCAGAGAGGAGCCGGACAAGAGCAGTTTCAGGGGTTACTATCATTTTCCACAATGGATTCGAGGGGATACTTCAGAGGAAGCATAGATGCTCCACAAAGCTGGCAGGAGCAAGGGGACTGCCCCTCACAGGCGGAGCAGGCTCTGTGAGCTGACCCTCACTCAGCCCTGCTCACTCCCACCCCCTCCACCCCTGTGACTGCCCAGCCAGGGCTGGGAAACATGCACCTGCGTCTGCACAGAGAAGTCTTCATGCTGACCTATCAGTCAAATGGTTGGGGAACCAACAGTCTGTGCCCTGAGTTTCACACAGAAGGGGTACAGTGGAAGGTGTTTCCCTCCAACCCTGGAACCCTCTCCGAGGCCCCATCTGGGCAAAGTCCTGCTGGTTCTCCATTAAATCTGGGTCACTGTTTGAAACCACTGCTTCTTCATCAGCGTCTCTGGAATCCTTTCCACAAAGTGATTTCCCTGGTCCTCCATCCCGGGAGTGCGAAAACGCCTCAGAATTCTGCTGCCTTAAAAAGACCCAGCCTGTGCGCCCAAGGGCAAAACTCCTGTGTGCAGAATCACAGGTGCCCAAAGAGACCCAGCCACTCCAGAAACATCCGTTCTCTCCCGTGGAAAGCTACCTTCAGCCCGGCCAAAACACCTTGACAGTGTGGAGGAAACTTGCTGACGGGAGGCAGAGCCCAGGAGAGGGAGATGAAGGCCAGGGCCCCCTGGAGACTGGGACTTATCTAAGATCCCCCAGGCGATTAGCTTTGGGACAACACTGTCCATGTGGGTGTCATCTCAGTGCCAGACTCCCCTCTGCAGGTCAGTTGGAATAATGAATGAGCTGACACCTTGAGCTGGGGTGACAGGCCTCCAGGAGGAAGTGGGGGAGGGCAGAGAGCCCTCGGGAGAGAGGCTGCATTCCATAGTAAGGACCAAGTGAGACAGGCACCTTGTCAAAGAACTGCTGGCACCACAGAGCACTGACAGCCGCCTTTCCCCAGAGAAGGCCTCCAAGGTTGAAAGAGGGAGGCTAGAGGGAGGCAGTGATGAGGCCTGCCACAAATTCAGATGGGACAAGCTGGCACTCCCGCCCATCCCCTCTGGACACTGGCCCTATTGTCCATGAGCAACTTGGCAGTTACTCTAAAGTGACTAAAAATTGGCACATCCTCCAAGGTCTTTCCTGGTCAGATCAGGTGACCGTTTCCCTGAGATGTTTAGAGAAAGAAAGGATTAGCCAGCACCCTCCTCCCCCTTGGAGGCAGGTGGGAGTAAAACCATTGAACTGACCAGCCACTGCCAGTTTACAAATAAAACATCTGCTATAAATGCTGCCTTTGTTAACACAGGCAGCCTTCCTGCCGGTGAGGTTAGATTAGCAATTTGTCCTTTGTCAGAGGATTAGCAGAGCCTCCTAGTTTTAGTGTTTATTTATCAATTTGCATCTTCTAGCAGTTTCTACCCAGCTCCAACGCCCCAAATCCCCCATGTCCCTACTGCTCATTTTACTTCCTCTGCCAAGGACCTAGAAAAGCTGGATTAGAGCACACCCAACACGAGACACAAGCAAACCCTCCCCAGCTTTTATTCTGTTCCAGTTCAAGTTCTTTGGCTCACTTCTGGCTGCAGAACAGAAATCATAGCCCTAGCAGAGGGGAGAAAAGATGTTTCTCTCAGAAAAAGGAACCTGTGCTCACCTGTAAACAAAACTCTGCACTCAATGGATATTGGTGGAATAAATAGAATCTGAGTTTTGATGCCAATCTGTCCTTGGGTGGTTCTGACAGATCTCGCTAAGCCTGGGGGTTTCCTTTTAATTTTGACTGGTAGGTCTGCAGGGGGTGGAGAAGACCTCGCCAAGCTGACAATATGCTGGGCTGAGTTCTCTAGAGTCGCAGACCCCTGGTTACCAAAAGAAAATTATGTATTAAGGACCTTGTATGTGACTCTTTACAGGGAGAGCGGCTCCATCCCAACACCTTCTCACCTGGAATATTTTGGCCTAAGGCTTTACCTTATTCCTTTGCTTTAAAAAATCAAATGAAATAATTTTTTTTAAAGCTCTGCCATGCAATGTATGTTCATCGATCATAGCACATGACCTGCTCAGGCAGTGGATACTGGTCTTGGGGAGGCGGTGCGAGTGTTGGGGTCAGGGGCACATGGGAACTCTGAGCCCTCCTCCCTCAATTTTGCTATGAATCTAAAACTGCTCTAAAATATAAAGTCTGTCTTTAAAACAAGGTTTTCTTTTTTTTTTTTTAAGCCACAAAATTAGTTCAAATGAAAGCTTATTTGAATCCAGATTGTGTGAAATCTAGTGAGCAAGTGCTTCTCCCACATTGCCCCCCTGCCCCTGGTGAGGCATCTCAGAGTAGCGCCCTTGTTCTGCAGGACACAGCTTGAAACTTCTGGATTAAAGGGAATCTACAGGTTGTCCTCCAGCTCTAGCTCCAAGTTGGGCTATTCCTTCACCTGTCCATTCTCCCTCCATGCCCACGTCCCACCAGATGTCAATCCTGTCCTCCTTTCTAACTCCTTTTTGGCATTTTCTAGACAATCTGGAAAGACACCTTTCATCACATCACATCTCCATGCTTTGGTAAGACATTCAACGTTTTCCCCATCTGGGCCTCAATGTAATATTTCAGCTTTACCCCTCACCAAACCCTCAGCAAACCTTTCACTTCCTGCTCATCTTAACCATGCACCGTCCATAAGCATGCATGCTAACGACCTACCTCCTCTGTCATTGTTCACACCAAGAATGACACTGTCCACTTGCAGCCAACTCCAGATCACTTCAGCCTTTAAAGTTCAACCCACAGCATCTTCCAATTTTGCTGATCCCTAATATCTTCCACAACCACGGGGTGTGCTGATGACGGCTCCAGGTGCACCATGCGTGTGGTGTTGGACTGGGCACCATGAGTTGTGTTCCTCCTGTGCAGCCTGAGCTGACAGAATATCCCTCCAGCTCAGTTTGCACTTGCTTTGACCAGGTACTCCAGGAGTAACATCATCGATACAGTATTTTCACATTAATGAGTTGACTTTGGGAGCTCCTGGATCACACAGATAGTATCAATTTAAAGCCCAAACCCATGTAAGAGACGCATCATTATGGATTTTCACAAAACACATCTTATTCCACCCAGATCCCAGGGCGTGTTCCCTTGTTGCCTTACTTTCCTCGGGTACTAGTCTGCCCTCCTCAATTCCATCCTTCATGGAGAATGTGGCCCCGTGAACATGCAGTGTGTGTGGGTCTCAGAGCCCCAGCATTCCTGGGGCATCACAAGCCATGCTTCCAGGCTAAAGAGACCACCAATCTCCTCAGCCCCCAAACAGCCCTGCCATCAGCTCAAATGTCTATCACTTTGTTCTGCAGTTTCCTCTTCACCTTTGGGACATTGGGCGTTTCCTGAACATTTTTAGAAGTTCAGTTATACAATTTAATACATTCCTGTTATATTTTATCCAGAACTTTCAAGTGTTTTATAGTAAAAGGGGGAGAGTTGAGGGTATTAAGTTTGCAATATTGGGGTGGTTGTTTTTTCAACTAGAGCGAAACCTCCCATGTGTATTTCTTTGCATTATATGCATGCAAGGTCTGACAATTAAGTTCATGAACTTCCCACCATGTGCTTATGTTGGCAGCACTGTATAAACAACTTGGTAAGGTTTTTAACCTTGGCAGATCAGCATCTTACAGTTGTGTTTGTGTCAGTGAGTGGCAGTGTCTTGCTGAGTGGTGTTCATTATCGGTGTGGCATGTTTTGATGTCCCATCTCGAGAATGTTGAAGTTTGAATTAGAGCAATGAACAAACATTCATAAATTTCTTGTTAAACTTGGCAAGAATGGCAATGAAATAATGGGGATGAGACCATGAAGAAAAATGGCAGTGTACAAATGGATTAAATGTTTTTGGGTTTGGGGTTTTTGTTTGTTTGTTTGTTTGTTTTGTTTTGTTTTTGCAGTTTTTGGCCAGGCTGGGTCTGAACCCACCACCTCTGGCATATGGGGCCCGATGCCCTACTCCTTTGAGCCACAGGTGCCGCCTGGATTAAATGTTTTTCTGAGCATCAAAATTATCAGCTGTGAGAAGCAGCAGACCAAGAAAACATCAGTAGAGTAACAGGAAAATCTTAACTAGAAGTCTTGACCAACTACTCATGGCTCTTGCATTACAACAACATTCCAGCTCACACAGCAGTGTCCAGGAGGAAATTTTTAGCCTATAAACAAATAACTGTATTGGAACACCCTCCCTCCTCACCTGAACTGGCCCCAATGATTTTTTCTTTATCTAAAGATAAAGGAAATATTGAAAGGAAGACATTTTTATGACATTCAGGACATGAAGAATAATGCAACAATAGCTTTGACGGCCATTCCAGAAAAAGAGTTCCTGGAAAGTGCTTTGAAGGGTGCACTAGGCACTGGTGTACAGCTTTCCAAGGGGAGCGAAGGTGACCACAGTGATATTCAGCAATGAGGTATGTAGCACTTTTTCTAGGATGAGTTCATGACGTTAATTGTCAGATCTCATAACACCTAAAACTGCCAAATACACATCAAATGATTAACAAACATTTGGCAAATGGATGCCATTTGCTCTAGATCTTTCGTATAAAGATGGCACTGCATATAGGGTCAGAAGAGATCAAACTTTCGCTCTTTGCAGATGATATGATTGTATATCTTGAAAACACCAGGGATTCTACTACAAAACTCTTAGAAGTGATCAAGGAATGCAGCAGCGTCTCAGGTTACAAAATCAACATTCATAAATCGGTAGCCTTTATATATACCAACAATAGTCAAGCGGAAAAAACAGTTAAGGACTCTATTCCATTCACAGTACTGCCAAAGAAGATGAAATACTTGGCAGTTTATCTAACAAAGGATGTGAAAGATCTCTATAAAGAGAACGATAAAACTCTAAGAAAAGAAATAGCTGAAAAGGTTAACAAATGGAAAAACATACCATGCTCATGGCTGGGAAGAATCAACATTGTTAAAATGTCCATACTACCCAAAGCAATATATAATTTTAATGCAATCCCTATTAAAGCTCCACT
>CAUYPK010058995.1:0-24086 GCA_963574355.1 Loris lydekkerianus | reverse complement strand
GAGGAGGGGGTAGCGGTGATGAGGAAGGGGGTAGCGGTGATGAGGAAGGGGGTAGCGTGGACGAGGAGGGGGTAGCGTGGACGAGGAGGGGGTAGCGGTGAGAGGAGGGGGTAGTGTGGACGAGGAGGGGGTAGCGGTGACGAGGAGGGGGTAGCGGTGACGAGGGAGAGGGTAGCGGTGACGAGGTAGGGGGTAGAGTGGACGAGGAGGGGGGTAGCGTGGACAAGGAGGGGGTAGCGGTGAGGAGGAGGGGGTAGGGGGGAGAGGAGGGGGTAGCGTGGACGAGGAGGGGGGTAGCATGGACGAGGAGGGGGTAGCGGTGACGAGGAAGGGGATAGCGGTGACGAGGAGAGGGTAGCGGTGACGAGGAGGGGGGTAGCGGTGAGAGGAGGGGGTAGCGTGGACGAGGAGGGGGTAGCGGTGATGAGGAGGGGGTAGCGGTGACGAGGAAGGGATAGCGGGGACAAGGAAGGGATATCGGGGATGAGGAGCAGATAGTGGGGACATGGTGAGGGCTGCTGTTTCTGAGCTGGGGCATTTCTTACACAGGCCAGCCACATTCTTTCCTCTTCTTTTGTTCCATTCCTGCTTTTCTTGTTTGGCTGATCATGAACATCAGCCAAGGTGGACCAATGTCCAGGGTGCTGCCCCCACTTTTGATTCCTCCAGCCCCTCCCTCAGAGCCTCCCAGCTGACTGTGGCCGTCCTTTTCCCCAAGCCCACACCTGCTCTCAGAACTTCTTCATACTCCAGCCACCTCTGACCTGCAGCAGAAACTGGGTTTCAGCATGGAACTCGTGGTCCACCCTGGGCAAACCACGAGATACCGTGTCTCCCAGCCGCATTCTCTTCCTAGCTCGCCACACATAGTAATGATTTGTTAAGCAAATGAAGGGAATGGCTAGTGATACAATAGAACCGTGGCAAGTTCAACTGGGAGCTTATAAATAATCTTGGAAGAGGAAAGACAAGATTCTAAGATGTGTTTGAATTCTCCATCTGCTTTAGTTTTATCTGCCTCATTCTTTGCTCCATTCATTAATAAAACCAATAGATAATTAGCTATCGTTGGAAAATAAACCACCAACCTATGCATATGTTAATATCATAAGAAACAATAATGTAAGCTTTTTATAAATGGCAGAAGAAGTTAATGCCAGTTGGTAACAACAGTTTTAATATTTTACTGTAATACCTATTCATTGCAGCAGATCTGAAAAACAGATAAAAATAATTAAAAGAAATCACAAACCACAAAAAATCCCACCCCAAATACATAATAATCTTTAACATTTAAAATTTCCAGTCTTTTTCAAAATATATAAGCATATATTTAAAAAGATTTCCGCTCCTTCTTTTCTTCCTTCCTTCCCTTATTTTTTTCTTTTACTCTCTTTATTTAGGCCAAATTAAGATTGTGCTATGTATAGTTTTGTAACTCACATTTTTTTACATAAAAATACATGCTGAGCATCTTTCCAGATAACTGTCTACAATTTAGTGCTCAGAAATGAATTTCTAGTTTTCCATCAGGATGTAATTTTCTCTTTGGGGTCAAATGCTGGATGGTAACAAACCAACATCTTTCCAAAAAATGCTTTTACATAAGGCATTTTAAGAAGGACTATCACATTTTCTGCCTCTCTACCCCCTAAATAACTAAAAAGTTAAAAATTTCTGCTACCACTGAGATGACATTTAGGTATCAATAATTCTATTGGAAGGAAGTTTGTGGTTGTGTAAAAAAGGGACGCTTTCAGCTGTTCTGTGAAGGAAATGAACATTTATTTTTCCTGCAGGCCTTTTCTAAATTGGAAAGACCCTGCAAGTGAGAAAGCAGAGAATAGTGTTCACTCCTCACAGGGAGCAGCAACAACTTAGGACTCACCACCCTCTCCAGAAGGAGGTTGGCTCCGGAAATTAAAAAGCTCACCCCTATGCCCCACCCCCACCCCCGCCCCAAGATGGCTAAAACGGTGCTATCCAGAAATCACATCAAACCAGATCCGGAGACCCCAGCAGCCGAGTCAACATGCCCTTACCCAAAAGCAACCTCCCCTGCAGGTGATAAGAGCAGTCAGACCTAAAAATCGCATCCACTGCTTCAATAAAGGAAGAGGAAACCTGCAGTTGGAGGCTTTTTATGGAGGAGAAGCTTCAAAGAAACCAAAACTAATGAACAGGATGATTCCATCATATGCCATTAAGCACAGCACTGAAGCCAGTGGACAGAGAATACCAGTGACCGTGCCCAGGGCTCCCCTTAGTTTAGTGATTTCTTCTTTGAAGCCTCACCAGAGTGCAGACAGAGGGACTGGAGTTTGTCTGAGCTGCCTGTTTGATTATACAAAGGCATCTTATCTCACACATCTGAGATTACCTCTTTGATGCCCTTGCCTACAGGGAGGGCCATACTCAACTGACCCAGCCCCAAAAGCAGCTGTCTGCCCTGCTCAGATGATTTCCAAGGAGGGAGATTGTTCAAAGACCCCTGGAAATCTTTCCAGTGACTCATAACTTGAGTAGGTCATAGCCCTATCCTCTTCGGCTGCTGAGAAATAGTCTCTAGTCTTGTCTTCAGTAAGAGGGAGCACTACCCTTGCAAAACTCTCCTTTTTTACCCTTAACTCAAGTTTCCTTGTCTGGGCAAGGATTGCTTAATTACTGGCAATAGAAGCCTACTCAAGCTACCTGAAGAAACAAAATAAAAAGGATTAAGACACAGAGTTATCTCGCAGAATCCAAGGGCATAAATGTAGCCGAGTCTTACAGGGCTTTGGAATTTGTAATTTATAAGTTAGAAATGTGTCACATAGGAATAACTGAAACAAATAAACTACCCCAAAGTAACAACTTAAAAAATCAGCAAAACAATAGCTAAAACCCCCAATGTCTAGTAATATTAGGTTAAACAATAAAAAAAACTCATTTTTCTCATGAAACAACTTCAAAGTAGGTAGTCATCCATGTCATTGGTAACCCAGGGGTGGGATCTTTGTCCTCATGGTTGCAAGGTGGCTGCTGCCCATCCAAGCATGGCACCTGTGTCCTCACCTGGAAGAAGAGGGAGTGGCAAAGAGCTTAAAGAGACGCATCTACCTTTGAAAAGATCTCCCAGATCCTCTACTCTATTGGCTAGAATTTAATCACACAGTCACCCTGATTAAAAGAAAGATACATAAGTATCTTTATAAGTATGTACATAAGTACATAAGATACATAAAATACTTATGTATCTTTCTTTTCTTTTTAAAGTAGAAACATTGTTACCTGTAGTACAATCTATTTCTTCTGGTAAAGAAGAAAGAGGAGGGGATATGGGGTAGTAGTAACCTTCTGTAGCACAGTGACCCAAAAACTCAGTCGCTGAAAACAAGAGCCACTTTCTTTTCTCATGACTTTGTGGGCCAGAAACTAGGGCTAGGGTTAGGATGGATGGTGCATCTCTGTTCTATGCGTTTGGGGCTCAAACGTCTTAGGCAGGCTGGTGAGACTGGTGTGGCTCAGTCTCTTCCTTCTCATGTTATCAGCTAGGCTGACTAGACTGGGGTTGGGGGACCTAAGACAGCCTCATGCATGTGTCTGGGGCTTGGTGCTGGCTGTGGGCTGGAACCCTTTGGCTCTCCTCCACATAAACTTGCTCGTCTTACATGGTCTTTATCATTCAGCCCAAGCATCTTATGTAATGACTGGCTTCCAAAATGGTAAAAATAGAAACTGCAAGGCCACTTAAGGCCTGTCCTGGAAGGCAGGCATCATCATTCTCGACACAGTCTCTTGGTCAAAGCCAATCATAAGACCAGTTGAATTCCAGGGACAGGTAACAGCACCCCCCTGCTGGGGAGAATAGTATGGTACAATAGGACAGGAGGAATTGTGGGTGGCCATCCTTGCACGTTATCTTCTCAGTCATTCAGACATGGAAGCTGCCCTCTCTTTCTCCCTGTCAGTGTGACCCTTTGCCTCTGCTTTTCTCTGCAGGCCTATTCATTCTTTACTACCTTTCTTTTTTTTTTTTTTCTCTGAGCACCCAGCTCAAAAACATAGCTTCCCTAGAAAAGTGTCATCAGGCCTGGAGTCTCCTTATGTCTTCATCTTTTTAGGATACTGTAACAAAATGCCTTCAGCCAGGTAGCTTATAAACAACTGAAATTTACTGCTCACAGTTCTGGAGGTTGAGAAGTCCAAGATCAAGACACTGGCCAAGTACGTTGCCTGGTGAGGCCTTGTTTCATGGTTCATAAATGGCTGTTTTCTCACGGAGTCCTCACAAGGCAGAAGGACAAAGAGTCTCTCTGGGGTCTCTTTTTTAGGGCTTTAATCTCATTCACAAGGGCCCTACCCTTGCGACCTCATCAAGCCCCAAAGACCACACTTCCTGACACGATCACCTTGGGAGTTAGCATTTCAACATATTAATTCGGGGGTGGGTGGGCACAAACTGTAAGACCATGGCACCTTACCTTAATGAGTTCTCAATCTATATAATAAGTTGCTGAATCCCTATTCTTCTAAGAAGTGGTATAGGAGCAGGTAAGAAAAATCACTAGGCAATTGTCTTCTTTAGATCAGAAAGCCCAGTGCCTTTTGGTATTTCATGAACGTTTTTCTACAGCTCACTTGGGAACCAACCTTCAAGAAAAAGACATTACCCTATAGTAGGTATTTGACAGTGTGTGTGGATGTGGATGATGTTGAATAGTAGCATAAAACCGTTTGGAGAGCTTTTAAGAAGTAGTCCATGAAAGTGTGGTTTATATTTTTATTTTTAAAGCCCTAAATCAAAAGAAAAACCAATTTCCATCAGAGGTCATTGTTATCTGATGGGAGAGAGGGGAGATTTTTTACACTGATGCCTTTCTCTCCCTCTCTCTACACACACACACCACGCTCTGTTACCTGGTAAGACCACGGCTTCCCTAAATAGCAAAAAGGCAAGCAGCAAAGAGGTTATTCATTCTGCCCCTGTGTTTGGAAAATCAGTGCCTTTCTAATACTATAAAAATGTCCCCGTGGTCAAAGGCTGGTGACAGGGATTTGGGCACCTCTCTACATTTAGAAAGGACTGGAATAGAGATTCTTAATCAGAAGTTCAAGGAACACATAGACCCCCCAAATTATAGATGGATTTTAGCATGAGTTCTTTTTTCTGCAGCTGGTGTCTGTAGCTTTCATCAGGTTTCCAAAGGAGTCTAGAAAAACTCCTTCTCCTCTCAACCACCAAATGCCAAGACCTACCCACAATGAACACATACCCCTGAGTTTGTGACGACTGAATGAGGCACAACATTTATTGGGGTCAGTGTTTAAAATAAGAGCTTGCTTGTGCTGGAGGCTTCTTTCTGGCATGTGAGGGACAGAAGTAAAAACAGTCATCACCAGAAAAGGGCAGTGCCAAAGGGCCTAGAGCCCAATGGAAGCGTGAGGCCAGTACTGATGGCTGAAGAGTCTTTTTTGGTGGAGACAGGCAGAGGTGAGAGAGGTACAGCCTTTAGGTCTGGTGCTCACAGCAAAGCATGTCTGCTTCCTTGTGGAAGGACTAAGGAGTCTCAACTAGCAGCCCTCAAACCCTGCTTTATTTGAGACATATTTGGACTGAACTGGCCCTCTCACTGGGTCCTTAAGCCTTGCTTGTGTCCCTGAAAAGCAGGGAATTTCTGGACTGTTCAAAAAACCTCCCTCCAACCCCAGTGGTTTCACTTCCTTCTCTGCCAAGTGTGACTAAGATGAGATACTAACACAAGTGAAGGGTATCTCAGAGGCTGCCTCTCCCACTAAACCCTTCTGTGCAGGGTGCATGCTCTGCTGTTCTCCATTCTGTTTCTCCAGGAGAGAGCCGCATCTCTGTTGCACATCCCTTGTTAAAGCTTCTGCTACTTCACTCTGCAGTGCAGGTTGGATGGGACTTACCAAGCGTAGCCCACGAGGGCCCATGCCGCGCGCTGCCAGTGGGGACACACCCAGAGACTGAGAGTAACTAAGGGGGAAAGCTGTCCAAGAGGATCCACTTCCTCCCTCTAACCACCTGCTCCTCCATACCTCTTACTAAGGTTGATCTTGGAGAGCTCATTTCTGCTATGTAAGCAGCAACAAGAACATCTACTTTTTGTCAACAGGAGCAGCTCTGACAGTTGCAGTCTTTCATGCAAACATGCAAATGCTTTGCCTACATCACACATTTCTCATTTAGCGCACCTTGAAAGTCTGCGCTGTCACTTGCTCATCGTCTCAGAGCACAGCGTTTGTGTGAGGTGTGGATGGCATTAAGCAGCTCCACCAAGGCTCATCAAAGTTTCAAAGAGGCACAGTGGCTCACGCCTGTAAATCCCAGCATTTTGGGAGGCCGAAGTGGGAGGAATCACTTGGGCCAAGAGGGCAAGGCTGGCCTGGAGGTCTGGGGAGAACAGTGAGACCCTGTCACAACAACAAAAAAAATTGGCAAGTCACATGCTTGTAGTCCCAGATACTCGGGAGGCTGAGGCAGGGGACCATTTGGGAGGCTGCAGTGAGCTGTGATGGTGCCACTGCAGTCTATCCCTCTAGACGAGGCAGCAGAGTGAGACCCTGTTGAGAGAGAGAGAGAGAGAGAGAGAGAGAGAGAGAGAAAAGGCAGCAAAGAGAAGACATTCAAGCAGATCAGCTTACTTCAGGGAGAGAAATCAGCTTCAGCAATTAGACTTTTAAAAATCTAATGATGAAGAACAAATTTAGAAACTTACCTGTCTCTATCAAAAAAAGTTATTTTTAAAAAATGCATAAAAGAGCTTCTGCCGTTTCTGTAGGAAGGGACTGAGAAGTTGGCCACATCCCCGTCTATAGGGTACGCCCTTCAGCTCTGGCTGCCCCAGCCTCCTCAGTCACGATTGCTGGTTCTTAGCCGCCATGCAGTCTGGAGGAAGTCACCTGCCCCCAAGAGGTCCCATCTGACTGATCGGGGACAAACATTTCTATACCATGTTCACATGTACTTTTACAGATAATAACTCCAGCAACCCCATGCTGTAGGAATGAAGAGCTACACTCTTCAGATGCAGAAACTGAGGCTCAGAGAAAGTGAGATACTTGCCCAAGGTCACACAGCTAGGAAGAGAAAACTCCCCTTTTGTTTTCAGGTCTTATAAATCGAATCCTGGGTGCCACCAGATTCAAGGCAGCCCTACTCTCAGGAGTCTAAACCTGGAATCCAGCTCTTTCTGAGATCAAAGGTCCTGAGAGAATTTCATTCTCTTTTTCTGTGACCTTGGTGGGATGTAGCATAATCTTAAGTCTCCTGGCCCCCAGAGGTGATGAGAGTATTCTGAGACTCAGATAACCAATGGCTTTAACATTCAGCTGCCTTGGGCAAAAGGTTCTATGCTACAATATCCTCAGAAAATTCTATGGATAAAGAATCTAGGTTTTTAATTATAAAAACGCTTTATTAAAAGGGGGCAGAGGGGCAGTGGTGAAAGGGGGGTCTTCTCATATGTGGCCAGACAGGAAAGTGTGATGAGTGCTGGAGAGCAGAAAGCTAGCTACTACCTGCAACCACTGCAGGCTCTAAGGGGCAATTCATCTGTAAGGAGCCCAGGGAGAAGTGGCTCTCCAGGTGCCATGTGACCAGTGAGCAGGTGACCTTGGTCAGGACAGCTTGTTTCCTCTTTGTACAGAAACATCCCGGTGTGGAGAGCACTTGCCCCTTGAGATCTGATGTCTCAGCCTTCATGATAAATAAGGCTAAACGAATTAGCAAGGAAAAAAAATTAATTGAATTTTATAGAGAGATTGTTTTGCTTATCTCGTCTTTGCTAACAAAACCAAGACAATTCTGGGGTTGTCAGGGACTTTTTTTCCCCTTCTCCTTTACAAATCTCCCACAATATGCGGCGCTGGGAGATGCCCAGGCAGGAGCTTGTACTGCAGATCACATCCCAGCCCTCGGCGTTTCAAGGCCTCCTCGGAGACTGCGTTTAATTTGTCACTGAAGCCCAGGGATTACTATGATATGCTGGGGCCATGTGGCTCAACATCATTGCTAAGCAGAATCATAATCCAGCCTCACCAATTAAAGCGGGGAGGAGTTGGGGGCCCACCAGGATCAGGTCCAGTAAATCGTGCTCATGTTAGAGGGCTGCCCTTGGGCATCTAAAATGCCACCTACGCTCTCTGCCTAGGAAATATGTTGCTTTCAGAGGGCAGGAGAGCAGACCGGGGCGTCTCAGTGTGGAGTTTGAGGCTATTTCTGTGAGTCTGAAATTTCCTATGAGGAAGAAGAATTGCTGAGTTTGAAAACAGCAGTGTTTATGTTTCTTTTATTCAGCCCAACAGTCCTATTGCAGTGCTCAGAGGCCTGTGATGAGCTTTGGGGCTGGTGTCATCAAGGCACTCCATGGGCCTGTGTCACCGCCCAGGGGAGACCTGGGAGGCTTGGTTCCTCAGCTAGCGGCTGGAGCAGGGAGTGGGGCCCAGGGAAGGATGCTTCTCATTTAGCCATTGAAAGGGACAAGCTCATCATTATGACAGAGAGAAGAGAATGAGAAAAGGAGAGAGAGAGGGAGGGAGGAAGAGAGAGAGAGAGAGAAACCTCGAACAGCAGAAATGCAGGAGATGCAGATTTCCCAGTTGGGTCTCCTTCCTTCTCTGCTGGCCCATCAGAATGACCCTCAGCCCACTGTTGGAAGAGCAGCTGGGAAACAGGCCCAAGGCCAGAGCAATGAGAAATGAGGTCCGTGGTTTCCTCTTTAGAAACATCCAGCCCATTGCCACTGTGATTGCTTTTATGATTTGAGCAAGTCACTCAGTCCACCCAATCTGCCTTTCCTGAGGATCAGATTCAGGTCCGGAGGGCTTCCAGGAGAAGGAGCAGGAATCCAACCACCATGTCTTTTCTCTCTCGAGTAGGGCTGAAGAGTGTGTGTGTGGGAGGATTTCTCCCCAACCCTCTCTTTGCACCCCACGCCGACCTGTTCTTTGCAGAGAGGGAGGATTTCCTGCTGACAAGGAGTACTGTGAACTCCACTGTAGTTTTTTGACTACAGCACATTTTGTCGGTGACAAGTCGGAGCAAGTTGGGGTCCTGGGAATTTCAACTTGGAAATCTGGGAGTGAGCTCATCAGGGACATCCATGGTCAGGCATGAGGTCAGGGCTGTGTGTGGAGTAGAGCTCAAGGGAGCAGCACCTGGGTTCCCCAGCAGGGATGCTAAGCCCTTGATTTCATTTTTGTCACTGGCTTTGCACTCATGAAGAAGGGTAGACTCATTCTCTCCACCTCTCATCCATCTGAAATGACTGCTAAGTCCTGGACAGTAGCCCTCATAAAGTCATTTTAGATTGATTTTGTAAAGCTGGCAGGCAGGACGGGGCTGTGCCACTCAGCAGAGCTGCTCAGAGATGCTAATAACGATCAGGGCTATGGGCCCACCTTGGCCCACAGGGCAGGCTGACACAGCAGAGCTGTGGGCCACAGAGTCCTGATGTTCATGATGCTTCAGAAGTGGAGACAGGCTCAGCGGGTCCCACGGTCTTGGTTCGCTGGACAGTTTCCACTTTCTGTGGGCTCTCTAGACGGCACACACAGTTCCATTCAATGCTCTTAATGACCCTATGAGCCGAAGACTCCTATTCACCCCACTTTACAGACAAGGTCACACTGGGGCCCACTGAGGCTAAAGACCTTTCCTATGAGTATACTGTTGGGAATTGGCAGAATCAGGATTTAAACCCAGGAAGGCCAGTTATAAAACCTGAGGGTTGTAGGGGATGGCCTGAGAAAGAGTAAGGTGGCAGGAAGAAAGCTGGAGTGAAAATCTCAGCTCTGGCGCAAACTGTGGGATCCAGGCACACCCCCTCCCCACCCCAGGCTGTAGGTCCTTCTTCTGAACAACAAGAGTTTTGCAAAGGTCCCTTCTCTCTGCAAAAATCTAGAAAATTATAGCTCCACATGCTTGGGGACAATGTCTTCTTGCTAGACAGTCACTGAAAACTTAGGGGCAGAAGAGATCAGTTACAACGACAACAACCACAAGCACAATCATCACCACAACTGCTCATGTTTACTGACCCTTGCTAGGTGGCGGGCACTAGGTCCTTGGCAGGCATTATTTCAATTTAATCCTCACAGGATATCTACAAGGCAGGTATTAATACCAATACCATTCCTATATTACAAATGCAGTAATGAAGGCCCAGAGAGGTTAATTAACTCACTCCTCATCACACAGCTGTTTAGTGGTGAGACCTGATGCACTCTTCCCTGCCCTCTCTGTCCCCAACCACGTGGCTCCCACTTACATCTGATACCACAGCACATCCAAGAGCCCCAGCGTTAACAGAAGAACAACCTTCTCAAATGAGACTTCCAGCGGCATATTTAGCTTCTAGAGACTTCCCTTAAGGCCATCCAGGGTCTGAAGATGGGTTCTGAGAATAACAAGGCAACCCCTGAAGAAACTGTTACCCAGACAGGTCAACTGCAACTGCAGGATTTCATCCGCTATCACCCGAAGGCACCTGGGGGACCCAATCTTAGAAACTCATAGGAGTGGTCTTCACCCTCTGCGTTCTTCCCTTGTGATTATATGTTGAACTAAAATGTCAGCAGAGAGGTGGAAAAGGAATAGACTTGTATTCATAGTTAATTGTAGCCAAGGAAAAGGAATAGACTTGTATTCATAGTTAATTGCAGCCAAGATTTCCCAGGCAAAATTCAATTGTAGACTAGAAAACTATTATGGTATAGGTCCTAGGGAACAGGGAGAGGAAGAGGAAAGAATTGATTCCGAGTGCTGAAAAGGGCTGGGGAAGAGAGTGGGCTTAAGACAGTAGGAATGGAATCATCTGGTCACAAGGTTGTTGCTGAAGCCAGGCAGAAATCTGGGAAGAGGATGAAACACACGTCCATCCATGCTGGTCAGGATTATGTCTTTTTCTCTTGGTGTGTATCGAAGGGTGGAGAGAAAAGCCAGTGTGTGGTTTTGTGGTAGTAAACAGTGCTGTAATGAAGATGCTTTTGGTCTTTCTGTTCATCATACTCTTGTGGACAAAATCCAAGGTCAGTCTGTGCACAGCAAGTGTAATGGTGCTTAGTATCACCCACAGCTGCAGGGTAATGTTCTGGGTCAGGCTACCATGTTACATAAGCATGTGATGGTCGTACGTGCTCCTCTGAAGCTACATGGACAGCTCAACCAGTGTTTCTCAAACGCTGGTGTATTTTAGGATTGTCTGGAAAGCCTGCAAAGGGACAGTTGTTCTCTCTCCCACCACCCCAGAGAATCAGATGCAGCAGGTCGTAAGTGAGTCTCAGCATCTGCATTTTTAAAGAAGCATCTTAGATAAATCTGAGGGGCACCAAAGAATGAGAACCATTGAATAATACCCCAGTTCAGCGGCTCAGCAAGACATCATTTGAATGTGCTTGCATTTGAAGAGCGTGATATAGCTGATGTCACCTTAAAAAATAAACAAGCAGAATATGTAAGTTGACATGGTATATTCCAACAGAAAACATGGTCAGTGTTGGCCAGGATAACATGGGACCAAGTCTTAACTGTCACTAACTAGCCACGTGAACTCTGTTAAGCAAAGTGGGTATAAAACACCCTTTGTTTCCTCTCCTGGTTGTGGTAGTAAAGCTGCCCCCACCCTCACCCTGCAGAGTCATTTGGATGATCAAATAGGCTTAGGTGTGGTAACACTTTGAAAAATACGAATGCCTATAATATCAGCAGGTAATATCAATATTAGATAAAATGAGGGGATTATTTACACTTCAAAGGAGTCATTTGCCTTCCAAAGAGATTTCTTAACATTCCTTAACATTTAAATGCTTGCTTACAGAAAATTAATCTGGAAGAAAGGCCAGAGGAATGCACTATTAATGCATTGTTAAAGTATTCAGGCAATAAATCAGATATGAAGGTTTCTAAAATGAGCTTCTAAGCCAATAGATTAATTTACAAAAATTCAATTCATATCCATCCATTGCTGAAAGCAAAGTACAACTCTAGGTATATCTTCTTTATAATTGTTATTAATGAAAACAGAAGTTTCCCCCATCATTTTTCCATATATCATTACTTTATGTTTTCTTTATCCCAGTTTTTTTTTCCTCAACTCTGCTTTGCAAGAACAGTTCCTATTCAGAAAATGGCTGGAGGATTTATTCCTGTCTATTTCTTTTGTTCTAAATTCATATCCTTAAGAAATAGGTCTGGGCTATGGTGAAGTAGCTAGACACACGTGCTTAATTACATCCTAATATTAAAGAAGCAGAATGGAGGATAGGATTCTTATTGTCAGACATGGGTTTTTAGGTCTGGCAAATGTGGTCAAGATGATGTGAGAAACAGGCATTTGTAGGGGAAAAGCTAATGGATAGACCGGATTATGAGCAGGGATGGCTCCCCCCTGTCCAATCAACTTGAGGGGCTACCTGAGTGCAATGCCAGGAGAGATTCTAAAATTGCCTTTGGGCACATTAGAAAAGGATGTCACGATTGATTAGCGATGTCTGCCATGGGTGAGGAGTGAGAAGGAGCAACTCTGTGCCGCCCTTCACTAAGACAAGCAGCCGAAATTAGGAAGGGCTGGAAGCAGAAGGAGTAAATTTCTAGAAATGCACCACTAACTGGCAGAACATGCTATTTTTTTAAGTGCTGTTTTCCAGATTTTCATCCTTCAAACCCCATCCCCCATATTCCCCATCAGAACAACAACACTCTGTGCACTTTTACAATTTGCTCCCTTGTGCTTATTCGCACAGCTTAGATCTTCCTCTATCATCAGCGATTTTGTGAATCCCTTGAAAATACCCCTGTCCCCTGGATGTTCTTTCTTTTTCACCTCCAATTATATAGTATGTGAAGGTATGTAAGATTTTTATTAACCGGTTTTATTTTTATTTCATACATTGATATGCATTGACTCTTTGTGCTTTGCTCATTTTCCTAGGCCAGATTTTGTCATCCTTAGGTGACAAGGCCCTGAAAAGAAAGAACCCTGGTGAGTGCTTCTCTTAGATCAGCATGGTGGAGTGGCTGCCATGGCGTTCTGCCCAGACCCCCTCTTTCACACATTCCCCAGGCACTGGGACATTGATGGCTGACAGCTCCATGATGAAGGGTGCCAGTGTCACGACAGAGCCATTAGCTAAGAGAACAGTACGGGTTCCAGTCCACCCCCCTGAGCTCCAGCTCAGTGTCACAGGTTGCTATTTTCCTGTGTCCCCACTTCATTTCCATCTTTCCTTCTGACTGCCTGTCCTATAGCCTTCAGGCTTAAGCGCCAGACACAGAAGCAGTAGACTCAACATAAACCATGTAATCAACTCCCACAAAATTATAGATCCGGTTCCTTTAATAAATAAATACCTAATCATACCTATCATCTATCTGTCTGTATATGATCTATGTGTCTAACCATCCATCCACTTGCCTGCCTGCTTACGTGTCCTTTGATCCATCCCACCATCCTTCCCTGCCCCGCCTATCTGAATGGTTCAGCTTCTGGGATCAAACTCTGGTTGATGAAGTCATCTTCAAGGAATTACCCCCAGCTAAAGGGAGCTGCTGAGCCTAGGGTGACACTCCTCCCACATCTTATGACTCATTGACATGAAGTTATAAAGGCCTGGCCCTCTAGTCTAGAGGCTTCCCAGCTCTTGAGCTCAGTGTGGGTTGGCGGAGGTCTCATTGTGATGGGTTACGGGCCCATTTCTCCCTATGCCCAGTCTTGCTTCCTTCACTTCCCCTCTGTACTGCTTGAGGAACTGATCCCCAGGACACTCCCAGTGAACTTCCTGCAGGCAAACTCTGCCTCTGATTCCTGAGGATCCCTGATGTAGACATAGTTTAGCACCATTCATTTCAGTTAACAAACTTTTATTTAGCATATCCTTGAGCCAGGCGCAGTATGGACACTGAAAGTACAAAGATGACTAAGACCTGGGCGCTGCTCCCAGAGAACACGTAACTAATGGCACAGGGAGAAACCAGAGTGCAGGATTCAGGCCCCAGGCATGCCCGGAAGCTGCATTGGTAGCAGACAGCCCCTGAGTTCACGAAGGGCTCCTCGGTATGCCTGACCTGAGTTGTGGATGAGTAAGCCTTCCCCAGGCGAGGTGGGAAATGTGCTCCAGAGGGGACAGCACAGACAAGGGCCTGGGGTCCTGAAGGAGCACAGAGAGTGCACCTGATGTCAGTAGAGTCAAGAGTGGGGCCGTGAGGGCGTGGGAGGAGAGCAGCTGGACTGCCACTTATCATGTATATAATTTTACAGGTGATGGAGAACCATGGAAGGAGCTTCAGCAGAGGGGAGACAAGGCCAGCTTTGTGTTTCAAATACATTATTCTGGTGACTATGAGAGGAACATGGTTGCATTAGGATTCTCCAGAGTGACAAAACTGATAGAATACGTGAGAGGGAATGTGTCAGGGAACTGGCTCACGTGATCACCGATGCAGAGAAGTCCCAGGCTAGGCTGTCTGCAAGCTGGAGGACCAGAGAAAGCGGCCCCTTGGCTCAGGCCCAGCCTGGAAGCCCGAACCAGAAGTTGACAGTGAAACCCCCAGTGTGAGGCTGAAAGCCCGGAGAGGCCGCTGCTGCCATCCCAGAGTCCAAAAGCCAAAGAACCTGAAGCCTGCTGCCCACGGCCAGGGGAAGAAAAGACATCTCACTGCAGAAGGGAGAAAAAGGCAGAAAAAAAATTGCCCAGTCTGTCTGTCTGTCTGTCTTGGCCCCAGCTGATTGTAATGGTGCCCACCCACACTGAGGGCAGGTCATCTCTACTCAGTCCCCTGACTCCCACGTCAATCTCCCCTCACACCTTCCCTGATGCACGCAGAAACTGTGCTTCACCAGCTCTCTCGGCATCCCTCAATCCAGCCAAACTGGCCCCCACAACTACGTGCCACAGTGGTGGGTGAGGTGGGTTTGTCCCCGTATCTATTCCAGCCTCACAGGCAGCCTTCCCATGCTGCACACAACTGCGTCTCTACCGCTCCACTGCAGTTAGCGGCCAAGAGGATCTGGGTCCTACGTATCAGGGGTGCTCGCCCAAGGCTTGGCGAGTGGAAGTGAGGCCGTGGCCCTCAGGATGCTGCCCCCTGGAGCCCCCTTGCTCATGGAGGTGCTGGGTTTTTCTGCGGTGGTTTCATGATCACAGAGGCTTCTAATCACTGTTGTTTGCTAATTGCCAGGCTTCCTGATCCTGATTGCAGCAGTGGAAGTGCATCCTGGATGAAAGGGAACGCTACCTCTTTTATAATCTGGAAGCTTCTTGCCAAAGACAGAAGCTTCTGCTTAAAGCTGCCAGCCCCAGTGCTGCACTTCCACTGCTGCAATGTAACTCCCAACACCGGTTCTGAAAGCTCAACCTGTCTCTTCAGCTTTTCCAACCATTTTGTAAGCCATTTAATGCCTGATAACAAATCACCTTCTCCTTAAACTGGATAGAGTGGATTCTGTTCTCTGCAACTAATCCTGATCAATACCAGGGCCGAGGCTAAAGCCAGGGAGACCTGTCACAAGGCTGTCCCAAGTGTCCCCATGGATAATGTAGAGGGTTGTGGGGATAGGGAGAGGAAGGGACATGTTAGAAAAACACTGGAGAGGTAAAATTAGCAGTACTTGTGATTAATTGGGTGTCAGGGATGGGAATTAAGGAAAAGTAATTGCTAGGATGACTCAGTATTTTTGTGCAAATAACCAGGATCAAGTTTTTGCAGAGAAGCAAGCTTAAAGGTAAGGAAACGAAATTGAAAAATTCAGGTGTCTCCTTTTCTCAAAGTTAAACTGACTATAACTGGGCTCATAAATGTGTAATTATGTATTAATATCCATTTCTTCTCTGCTCTGATGTATGAACTCAGTGAAAGTAGGCCCCACATGTTCATCCCTGGCACAGTCTCTGGCAAAGAGTAGGTTATGTGCTCAACAGACATTTGTTGAATGTTGAATAAGCAAGTTGGATAATAAAAATTGTACTTATCATATTCATCATTATCAAGATGAGCAGCCTCAGGCACTGCCGCTATCAATAGGTATTAGACACTCAGCAAAATCGTGTTTTTTGATGGTGATGATGATGACAATGGTGTGCTTAACCAGGAGCAGCTCTCTATAGTTGGAAAATCAAGCCAGAGGTGTAAAATTTAATCAGCCTCCTCCTAAAACCCAGAAAAATAGGACAGAATCTCCTACTTGTAACAAATTGTACTTCTGTTCCATATTCATTAAGTGCCAATCGTGTGGTAGGCCTATTAGGAAGTTCTCCCAGGTGTTTTGCAAATGGAAAGACTTCTGTTGATCTGTCATATACATCCTGCAATTGCCAGCTCTTGTAAATCAAAGCCAAAGTTACTCCAGCAACTCAGAGTAGAGCATGCCTTCAACCAGACTGATTTCTGCAGCTGCTCACAGGGTAAGAGGCAACCTGATCATTATCTGCAACTTGGTAATTAAGCTGGGCTGTGACTGGGGCACCTTGTCCCTGCTGGCTTTGCTCATTCACTAGTGCGGGTTTGCTGCACAGACACTCCGTCCCGCTGTGCGTATGCACGGGAGGCCGGCCTCTGACCCATTGGCCCCAATGACTCTTCCTAAAACAGCTACTTAACTATGCCTCCTTACCTTTTTAAAGTGAAATTCACAGATAATATGACCTAAACACATATGTAATTGCAAAGAAATCACTGTCTTGCCCAGCTGCAATATTTAGGAGAAATAGGATCTAAACTTACAATAAGATGATGTATATCTCAACCAGGTATCTGAGGTTATTGTACATAATCACACTACCAGACATGAGAAGGTGCCTGGATGCTTGTACCCACATGAAATTCCTCTGAATATGACAGCTGCAAATGTAGACTCATCTGGGTATGTTATAATATTAAGCAATCCTCTGATAAAGCTTCAACAAAATAAAGAATAATCTTCCCTTGATTTACACAGTGGCTGTATTCTTTGAAAATTGACTTTATGTTAAACTGTAAATAAACCAAAACAAAACCCCAAAACAAACCAAAAAAATGCCAAAACTTTGTGTTACGTTTCCAGACTCAAGAGGATTAAAAACATTTTTTTCAAGCACATATTGTCCAGCGAGACAGGCCAAGTTATGTAGGACTCAGACAATTCTTCATTGTGGGTGGGGATTGTCCTGGCAATGGTCCACTAAATACCAGTAGTGTCATCCAGTCACTGTGATCACCTGAAAACTGCTTTCCCTAATTTCCAAATGCCCTAAGGAAGCAGTACTGAGAATCACATTATTCCACCACAAGCTTCCCATGGAGCAACTTGCTATCTTAGGACGCAGGGCACAGGGAGTTAAGATTTGGAGGTGACAAGGCGGTAACCATAGCTCAATGGGTAGGGTGCCATATATGCCAAGGCTGCGGGCTCCAACCCAGCTTGGGCCAGCTAAAACAACAATGACAACTGCAAACAACAACAACAAAAATAGCTGGGCACTGTAGCAGGCGCCTGTAGTCTCAGCTACTTGGGAAGCTGAGGCAAGAGAATCACTTAAGCCCAAGAGTTTGAGGTTGCTGTGAGTTGTGATGGCACTCTACCCAGGGTGACAGCTTGAGACTCTGTCTCAAAAAAAAAAATAAAATAAAAAGATTTTGGGGGTGACAACAGGAAATGCTGTGCCCTTGAACCCCATAAAGCAGCCATGAGGGTCAGCATGATGGGAATTTGCTCAGCACACATTTTGCAGAGTTTCACTTCTATTAAATTCATTAACAAATAGCAATGGAAGTTGAGCTGCCTTCATCTCTTTTGGTTACTTGGAGCTTATGCCTGGGATAGTACTTCAGCCTAATGACTTAAAGTTACTCTCTGGCTCCAGTGGTTCTCAACCTTCCTAATACTTCCTAATGCCATACCTTTAATATAGTTCCTTATGTTGTGGAAACCCCCAAGCATAAAATTATCTTTGTTGCTACTTCATAACTGTAATTTTGTTACTGTTATGAATGGTAATGTAAATATCTGATATGTAGGATGTATTTTCATTTTTACAAAGGGGTCACAACCCACAGGTTGAGAGCTGCTGTATCCAAGTAAAAAGGATCATTAGAAAAACAAAGAACAAAACAAAACAAACAAGCAGAAAAAAGCTAGCCAAGCCTGGTGGCTCACTCTTGTAGTCCGAGCACTCTGGGAAGCTGAGGCGGGTAGATTGCTTCAACTCAGTAGTTCAAGATCAGCCTGAGCAACCTATCTCTACTAAAAATAGAAAACTTAGCCAGGTGTAGTGGTGGGCACCTGTTATTCCCAACGACTCAGGAGGATGAGGCAAGTGGATCACTTGAGCCTAAGAGTTTAAAGTTGCTGTGAGCTATGATGACACTATAGCATTACCAGGATGACAGAGTAAGATTCTGTCTCAAAAATTAAAAAATAAAAATAAATAAACTCCAATCACGTGTAATATTTTGCACCAGACAGCATACTAGGGATGGCAAGTAACTCTGTCACTTTGTGACTTTGGGCAAATTGCTTAACCTCTCAGTGCTTCAGCAATACTAATAGTGCTTCTGTTACATACTGTTGGATACATCACAAGGTCCTTATGAGAATTGTAAGTTTGTATTCATATGGCTCTTAGAATAATGTCTGGCATATAGGGGAAATACCGCTTAGGTACGTGTTAAAATAGCCTAATACATACATTTCCAAAATAATAAAAAGGTCCCATTCCTATAAAAAGTATTTGGACAAATGAGATATAAAAAGCAATAAAAAGAGAGCCAGATCAATAATGTAATGAAAGAGATGTTGTGAAGTCATTTATGACTGATTGTCAAATGAGTACATGAGCAATTTGAGAAATTTGGAGGATAGAAGGGTCCCAATATGCTTGTCTGAAAAAACCACACAGGGGAAGAAGGTCTTAGACGGGCTTCCAAGGGATGGTAATAATCTATGTTGGTGCAACGAAGTGAGGACCAGCCTGGTGGGAAAGAGCCCTCAGAAGAGGCAAGGACTCCCGCTGAGAACTGGACTATGACAGATCACGGAGTTGGAAGTACATCCCTAACTCTGGGGGTCACTGATTAGCTGAGCACCTACTGTGGGCAGGCACCACAGGGATGGACGGACTCACACGTACGCGTGTTCTGACTCTCAAGGACTTACCAGGGAATTTGGGAGAAGAGATATTCTGAGTCCAAAGTTATGTTAAGTGACTGCTTAACATTATAAAGAACATGTAATTGACCTCTTAACACAGCCTGACTAATGCAACTCTATCTCCACAATCACTCTAAGCCACCCCCTTTCAATCAGCAAGGTGACAATGGCCTTCCTGCTTCTGCTGTCTTTTTAAATGCCAAGGTGTCATATTTGGGGGTTGCATATCCTAAGCCCCATCACTCTTCTGGCTGACCTCAGCACACCCAGTATATGCTCTCTGGTTGGTTAACCATGGCCAAGGTTAAAAACTGAGGGACCTGTAGTCCAGGCAGGTTCCTGATACCTCCTAGGAGGTAAGAAGAAGAAGCCCAGACAAGAACATTCCATGATGCTATTCTCTCTTGTGAGAATAGCATCCTCTGAGAGATAGGGTGCAGATAAGAAAGGGAGGTGGGACCTCCTTAGCTTTCTTGTAGTCTCTAGTGTATAAGAGGGGCATGCTACCTAGTGAATAAATCGATTAGGTTGAGGTTTAAGCAATATGAGTTTACGTGTCATATAACTCATCACTTAAGTACTCTGGGGGGGGGGGGGAGGAGACAGAGAATCAGCTGATGAGTAAAATCTGACTTCTATAATGATTGTGTGGCCATGGGTATGTCACCAAACCCCTCTGGTCCTCAGTTTTTTCATCTGGAACATGAGGGAATTAGAAAAAGAAGACCCATACATCTGTACCAGTTTTAATCATCCTTGGTTCTGGACTTCTATAGAACTACCACAATCAAGCTAGAACAATGCATGTGTTTGGATGCCTTGGAATTCTAGTGGGGCTGACAGTCCTTAGGCATTAGCTATGTGTCAGGCAATTACAATAATTTCTTAAACTTCTGCTTATTTATCTTTAAAATTACATTCTTGTTTTTGTTAAACATACAGTTTAGTTACATGATTCAGAAATAAAACCAAGAAGTCTCACTCCTATACTTGTCTTCTTTATTCTTACATGTTTTCATTACCCATACCAATGCCTATACCAATATATATTTTTAACTCCCCCCTTTGCTTACATAAAAGTTAACATTCTATATTTGTGGCTATCTGTTTGCTTTTCTCACTAATGTGAGAAGGAAAACCTCCTGGAACTCTTCCTATGCCAGCATTTGGGGAACTTTTCAGTTTTTCTTTTGCTGCTGCATAATATTTCATTGTATATTGTGCCATAGTTTATTTAACAGTCTTCCATCAATGAATACTTACATTGTTTCCAATCTTTTCCTATCACATTTCTGTAATAAATAACCTTGTACATTTGTCAGGGTTGCTGAAAATATTACCAGAAGTAGGATTGCCAGGTGAATGGGTAAATGCTTCTAGAATTTTGGTAGCTACTGCCATATTCCCCAGCATACAGCAGAATCATTTTTTATTCTCACCAACCGTATATGAGAAGATCTCTTCCTCAAAGTTCGACAGAGGATGGTGTCAAACTTTTGAATGTTTGTTAATCTGATAAATGAGAAATTATATTTTGCTATGGTTTTTCATTTGCATGTATCTTCTTGTCCATGAGGTTGTGAAATTCTTTGTATTTAAGGACCATTTGCATTTTGTCTTCAATGTCGTGACCTTGGATCATTTTTTCTACTATTTTTTTTCCTTCTATTTTTAGAAAATTTATATCAGAGAGAGTAAGTGAAACTATTTTAACACTTTTCTTTTTGTAACAGTTTTGCAATTATTTTAAGAACTACAACTGACCCTTGAACAACCTGGGTTTGAACTACATGGCTCCACTTACACACTTGTATTTTTCTTCAATAAAAGTCACACCAAGTGTGCCTGCCCCTCCTGACTCTTCTCCTTCCACTTCTTCTGGAGACCTTCCTTCTGCCTCTACCACTCCTGAGATAGCAGGACCTTCCCCTCCCCTTCATACTCTTCCTCAGCCTACGTAATGTGAAGAGGACAAGGATGAAAACCTTTATGGTGATTAACTTCCACTTAATGAATAGTGAATATGTTTTGTTTACTGTATGATTTTCCTAACAACATATTTCTTCTCTAGCTTTATTGTAAGAATACAGTATATAATACATATACAAAATCTGTATCAATTGACACATTATGTTATCTGTAAGGCTTCTGGTCAAAAGTAGGTATTAGTTAAGTTTGGGGGAGTTAAAAGTTAGCATGCCAATTTTCTACTGTGCAGGAGTTGTTGTCCCCAATCCCCACATTGTTCAAAAGTCAATTGTAATAATTATTAAAAGCATTTATTTAGCAAATAAATGTATTAACTTCTACTTCATAAATAAACATATTCATTTAATCAGTATATTGAATATGTTAAATATGTAAAATATATTTAATATATTAAAATTTATTGGAACAATCCAAGATGGTGGCCGAGTAACAGCTTCCCTGCAACAGGGCACTGTGAGTCTGGGGAGATAAGACTCCACGCAACTCTGGCTGGTGGGATCTGCCTATAATCATCCCTTTGAGGATACAGGGAGTCAGCAAGGGACTTCTGGACCCCAAGAGGAGGACCAAAACAGTGGAAAACTGGCAAGTAGTTGCATGTGTTCGATTGACCTAATCCTGCTGGCAGCCGTAAGTACAAGCAGCAGTGAGACTGCAAACTGGAAAGGGCTTACTGTTTGGTGTTAAACTGTTTTGGTGTTGTTGGACTTGGCACTCAGTTGAACTGCCTTGGGGAGAGCTTGAGCAGGAGTGTGGAGAACTTTGGGTGCTGTCTAGGGCCCCAGACTGAGCCACTGAGCCAGGCGGAGCTAATAGTGTTTGGCTGTGGGCCACAGGGAGCCATTATGAGAGAACTGCCTTGGCAAGCTCCGCTCTCAGGGTCGCAGTGCAAGGATCGGGTGAGAGCTAGTAACCTAGTGACTGAGCATCCTGAAGGCAGGGACTGAGCTGCCTTATAGCCTGAACCCTCAGAGGCAGAGTGAGACCGGTTTGGGCACACTAGAGCCTCGGGCTGTTGCCCTGGGTGACATGGCATCACAGCTCATAGCAAACTCAAACTCCTGGGCTTGGCACTGCCCAGACCTCCATAAGAGCTGTGCCGTGACCCCCGACATGCGACCGACGCCCGCAGGGCCTCCGCAGGCCCTGACCAGGAACTGCAGGAGCCACGCAACCCTCTGTCCTTCCTCCAGTACCCTCCCTGCTTCCCTCCCGGCCCACCTGTCTGGACAGAGACTCTGGTAGCTGCATGCCCTCTGGAGCCCTCCGTGCCTCTGCGTAGAGCCCTTCTTATGGCCAGAGACTGCTGGAGCCTTGGGCTCCATGTGCCAAAGTCACTGGGCACCAGGCAGTCCCAGAACCATGTGCACCACCCACCACCCTGTTGCTGGATCCGAGGGTGTCACACTCTGGAGCTGCTCCCACAACAAGAACTCCCTGGCTGAGGCAGCCCCAGAAGCGCTACACAGGGTCACTCCCTACAAAGATCCAGCAACAATAGAGTGATCCATCTGGGTCTAATCTCGGAGAGACACCTCCCCAACTCTGAGGACAGCCAGAGGCAATGGGGAAAAATAATCATAAGACAAAATCAAAGAAAAAACTCTGGCAATATGAATAATCAGATTAGATCAACTCCCCCCAAAAACAATGGGGCAGACACAGAACAAGATCCCATGCACAAACATATGGCTGAGATGTCAGAAATCGAATATATAATCTGGATAGCAAATAAGATCAAATTAGAATTCCAAGCAGTAACCCAAAAGATGTCTAAAAGATTTCAACAAATTCAAAGACCAAATGAACAAATATTTGGAAACATTGAGACAAGAAGTTGCAGCCCTGAAAGATCTGAGAAACACAGTAGAATCCCTCAGTAACAGAATGGAGCAAGCAGAAGAAAGTATTTCTGACATTGAAGACAAAGTTTTTGAATGCTCCCAAACATGCAAAGAGGAAGAGAAATGGAGGGTAAAAACAGATCACTCTCTCAGAGAACTCTGGGATAATTCGAAGAAAACCAATATTCATCTTATAGGGATCCTTGAAAGCGACGAAGTGGCTTCACAAGGTACAGAGTCTCTTCTCCATGAGTTTATGAAGGAGAACTTTCCAGACATGCCAAGAAATTCTGAAATTCAGATAGCAGACAGTTCCCGAACTCCAGCATGACTCAACCCAAATAAGATCCCCCAGACACATCATAATCATTTTCACTAAAGTTAATATAAAGGAGAAAATTCTGAAAGCAGCCAGACAAAAGAAAACTATCAGCTACAAGGGAAAGAATATTAGAATAACTGCAGATCTCTCTGCTGAAACCTTTCAATCTAGAAGAGCATGGTCATCAACTTTTAATCTCCTAAAACAAAATAACTTTCAACCCAGGATCCTGTACCCAGCTAAACTGAGTTGCATTTATGATGGAGAAATTAAATATGTTAATGAAATTCACATGTTGAAGAAATTTGCCACAACTAAACAAGCTCTCCAGGATATTCTCAGACCTATCCTCCACTAACACCAGCATAATCCTCCACCACAAAAGTAAACCCACCCAGAAAAGTTTGATCAAATTGCAACTTCCACAGTCATAAAAAGATTAAAAATGTCCACCAGACCCTCGAAAGGCTTATCAATATTCTCAATTAATGTGAATGGTTTAAATTGTCCTCTAATGAGGCACAGGTTGGCTGACTGGATACAAAAACTCAAGCCAGATATCTGCTGCATACAAGAATTGCATCTTACATTAGAAGACAAATTAGACTCAAGGTGAAGGGATGAGCATCTATATTCCAGGCAAATGGAAAGCAGAAAAAAGCAGGTGTTGCAATTCAGTTCGCAGACGCAATAGGCTTTAAACCAACCAAAATAATTAAGGATAAGGATGGACACTTCATATTTGTTAAAGGTAATACTCAATATGATGAGATCTCAATTATTAATATTTATACACCCAACCACAAC
>CAUYPK010058994.1:0-34542 GCA_963574355.1 Loris lydekkerianus | reverse complement strand
TATATCTTTCTAAAAGGGAGGTATTAATTTGCATTCCCACCAGCAGTGCAAATGTGTTCCCTTTTCTCCACATCCACGCCAACATCTCTGGTCTTGGGATTTTGTGATAGAGGCTAGTCTCACTGGAGTTAGATGATATCTCAAACTAGTTTTGATTTGCATTTCTCTTATGATTAAGTACGATGAGCATTTTTTCATGTGTCTGTAGGCCTTGCATCTGTCTTCTTCAGAGAAGTTTCTCTTCAAATCCCTTGACCAGCCTTGGCTTGAGTTTTTTTATCCAGTCAGGCAACCTGTGCCTCTTTAGAGGACAGTTTAAATCATTCACATTAATTCAGAATATTGATAAGGCTTTTGAGAGTCTGGTGGACATTTTTAATCCTTTTGCTACTGTGGAAGTTGGAATTTGATGAAAATTTTCTGGATGGTTTTACTTTTGTGGTGGAGGATTACATTGGTCTTTATGGAGGATAGGTCTGAGAATATCCTGGAGAGCTGGTTTAGTTATGGCAAATTTCTTCAACATGTGAATGTCATTGAAGTATTTAATTTCTCCATCATAAATGAAACTCAGTTTAACTGGGTACAGGATCCTGGGTTGAAAGTTATTTTGCTTTAGGAGATTAAAGTCAATGACCATCCTCTTCTAGCTTGAAAGGTTTCAGCAGAGAGATATGCAGTTATTCTAATATTCTTCCCCTTGTAGGTGATGGTTTTCTTTCGTCTGGCTGCTTTCAGAATTTTCTCCTTCATATTAACTTTAGCAAAATTGATTATAATGTGTCTGGGGGATGTCTTATTTGGGTTGAGTCATGCTGGAGTTCTGAAACTGTCTGCTTTCTGAATTTCAGAATCTCTTGGCATATCTGGAAAGTTCTCCTTCATAATCTCATGGAGGAGATACTCTGTGCCTTGTGAAGCCACTTTGTCACTTTTAGGGATCCCTATAACATGAATATTGGTTTTCTTCGAATTATCCCAGAGCTCTCTGAGAGAGTGATCTGTTTTTGCCCCCCATTTCTCTTCCTCTTTGAGAGTTTGGGAGCGTTTGAAAACTTTGTCTTCAATGTCAGAAATCCTTTCTTCTGCTTGCTCCATTCTGTTACTGAGGGATTCTACTGTGTTTCTCGGATCTTTGAGGGCTGCAACTTCTTGTCTCAATGTGTCAAAATCTTTGGTGATTTCGTCTTTGAATTTGTTGAATTCTTGAGATATCTTTTGGGTTACTGCTTGGAGTTCCAATTCGATCTTATTTGCTATCCAGATTCTGAATTCGATTTCTGACAACTCAGCTATTTGTTTGTGCATGGGATCTTATGCTATGTCTGCCCCATTGATCCTTGGGGGAGTCGATCTACTCTGATTATTCATATTGCCAGAGTTTTTCTGTTGATTTCGCCTCATGATCATTTTTCACCATTGCTTCTGGCCATCCTCAGAGTCTCTCCAAGATTAGACTCTAGCGGGATCACTCTATTGTTGCTGGATTTTTGTAGGGAGTGACCCTGTCTAGTTCCTCTGGGGCTGCTCCAGCTATGGAGTTCTGATTGTGGAGGCAGCTCCGGTGTGTGACACACCCGGATCCAGCAACTGGGCGGGAGGTGGTGCGCATGGTTCTGGGAGTGCCTGGTGCCTAGAGAGCCCAAGGCTCCAGCAGTCTCTGGCCAGGAGAAGGGCTCTACGCAGAGGCAGGGAGGGCTCCAGAGGGCACGTAGCTACCAGAGTCCCTGGCCAGATGAGCGGGCCTGTGTGGAGGCTGGGAGTACACAGGAGGGAGGATGCAGGATTGCGTGGCTCCCGCAGTTCCTGGTTAGGGCATGCAGAGGCCCAGTGGGTGTGGGTCGTGGGTTGGGGGTCGTGGCACAGCTCTTATGTAGGTCCAGGCAGCACCAAGCCCAGGAGTTTGAGGTTGCTATGAGCTGTGATGCCACACCACTCTACCCAGAGCAACAGCCCGAGGCTCCAGTGTGCCAAAAGAGTCTCACTCTGCCCCTAGGGGTTAAGGCTGTGAGGCAGGTCAGTCCCCACCTTTAGGCTGCTCAGTCACTAGCTTACTAGGTCCCACCGGATTCTTGCTCTGTGACCCTGAGGGCCGAACTTGCCAGCCTCAGCTCCCTGCAGCCCAGCTCAGCGGCTCAGTCTGGGGTCCCAGACAATGCCCAAATTTCTCCGCACTACTGCTCATGCTCTCCCCAAGGCAGTTCAACTGAGTGCCAAGTCCAAAAACACTGAAACAGTTCACAGGTAACGCCTTTCCAGTTTGTAGTCTCACTGCTGCTTGTACTTATGGTTGCTGGTGGGATTAGGTCCATTGACCACTAGCAATACCTCATGTAAGTGGAATCACATAGTATTTGTCCTTTTATGACTGACTCATGTCACTTAGCATGTTTTCAAAGTTCATTCTTGTTGTAGTGTACAAAGTCTGAAGAGTTTGCAAACTCATCCTAGAAAAAGTGCTACATACTTCATTGCTGAATAACACTGCAGTCACCTTTGATGTACCCCCTTGAGAAGCTAGGTACCAATGCCAGTATTGAAGCCCCAAAGCAAATTTTGGAACTCTTTTTCTGGAATGGCCATCAGAGCTTGCATTACACTTGATGTCCTGAATGTCATAAAAATATCTTCCTTCCTTTCTTTTTTTTTTCTTTTGAGACAGAGTTTCAAGGTGTCACCCTGGTCAGAGTGCTGTGGCATCATGGCTCACAGCAACCTCCAACTCTTGGGCTCAAGCAAGCTTCTTGCCTCAGTTTTTCTCTTTTTAGTAAAGACAGGGTCTTGATTTTGCTCAGGCTGGTCTCGATCTGGTGAGCTCAGGCAATCCACCTGCCTCAGCCTCCCAGAGTGCTAGAATTACAGGCGTGAGGCACCGTGTCCAGCCTTTCTTTTCCAAACATTATAGTACTCTGAAAAGAAAGGCTAGTATGTGGCCTCTTGTGTTCACCTTCTTTCAATTATCGATAATGTTTTCAATGTTCGTCGATGCTATAGAGTGTATCAGTACTTGATTTCTTTCAATGGCTTAATAGTAGCCATATGTGTGTATATATACACACTTATACACACACACACATATGGCCATTATTAAGCCATTAAAAGAAATCAAGTACTGATACACACTATAGGATAGATGAACACTGGAAACCTATATATACATACCTACCAGATTTATTTACCCATTCATCAGTTGATGATCTTTGGGGTCCCTCCCTCTTTTTTTTGGGGGGGGGGGAACAGAGCCTCAAGCTATTGCCCTGGGTAGAGTGCTGTGGGGTCATAGCTCATAGCAACCTCCCACTCTTGGGTTTATGCAATTCTCTTGTCTTAGCCTCCCAAGTAGCTGGGACTACAGGCGCCCGCCACAATGCCCAGCTTTTTTTTGGTTGTAGTTGTCGTTGTTTGGCAGGCCTGGGCTGGATTCGAACCCACCAGCTCTGGTATATGTGGCTGGCACCTTAGCCACTTGAGCTATAGGCGCTGAGCCCCTCCCTTCTTTTGTCTGTTAGGAATAAGGCTGTTGTGAACATTCATGTAGAAGTTTTTGTATGGACATATGTTTTTTACATTTTTGTATAGCTAGTGGAATTGTTGGGTCAATTTTTTCAGAAAAGTGTTCAGTAACAATTCAAGGTAGCAGATGATTAGTGTTAAGTGAGGATGCCAAAAACTCCAGGGTGTTTCAAAAGCACCCATAAAGTGCCCATACACGGGAAAATGGGAAATTGGAATTAACTGTACCTTGATTTACAAAATATTTATTACATAATTTTACAAAGAGACTTGTGACTTTTTTTTTTTTTTTTGCCTTTTCTAGGAATTTCTTTTGATTTATAATTTCTGGATCTGTATCTTCCTTGTTTTTACTTTAGCTTCTTGTTTGGTTACCCAGGTAGCTTTTTGATAAAGATAGTATGGGAAGTGAATTTTTTTTTTTTTTGTAGAGACAGAGTCTCTATTGCCCTTAGTAGAGTGCCCTGGTGTCACACAGCTCACAGCAACCACCAACTCTTGGGCTTAGGTGATTCTCTTACCTCAGCCTCCCGAGTAGCTGGGACTACAGGCTCCCGCCACAATGCCTGGCTATTTTTTTGTTTTGCATTTCGGCCGGGGCCAGGTTTGAATCCGCCACCCTTGGTATATGGGGCGGGTGATCTTACTCACTGAGCCACAGGTGTGGGAGGTGAATTTTTAAGACCTTGTATATCTGAAAATATTTTTGCTCTACCTGCACATTTTTTTTTTTTTTTGAGACAGTCCCATTATGTCACCATTGGTAGGGTGCTATGGCATCATAGCTCACAACAACCTCAAACTCTTGGCCTTAAGCGATTTTCTTGCTTCAGTCTCCTAAGTAGCTGGGACAACAGGCACCCACCATAATGCCCGGCTATTTTTTGTTGCCTTGTCATTATTGTTTTTTTTTGTTTGTTTGTTTTTGTTGTTGTTTTTGAGACAGAGTCTCATTTTATCACCCTCGGTAGAGTGCTGTAGCGTCACACTGCTCACAGCAACCTCCAACTCCTGGGTTTTAGGTGATTCTCTTGCCTCAGACTCCCAAATAGCTGGGACTATAGGCACCTTTCACAAGGCCTGGCTATTTTTTTGTTGCAGTTTGGCCGGGGTTGGGTTTGAACCCACCACCCTCCATATATGGGGCCAGCGCCCTACTCACTGAGCCACAGGTGCCACCCTGCCTTGTCATTATTATTTAGCTGGCCCAGGCCAGGTTAAAACCCGCCGGCCTGGGTGTATGTGGCTGGCTTCATAACCACTCTGTAAAGGTGCTAAGCCAGAAAATAGTATTCTAGCTTGAAAATACTTTTCATTTAGCTGTTGTCTCATGGTTTCTAAGTTTCCAATGCTGTTATTCAGGAGATTGATGACATTCTGGTTTTCAATCTTTTCAATATGTCCTATTTTTCATTTCTGGTAACTTAAAGTCTTTCGTCTCTGATGTTGTAGAATTTCAAGATGATACAGATTGGGCATCTAGTATACTTTTCATTCTGGACACTCACATCCCTCAGGTGTGAGAAATTTAATTTTTGTAATACTTTTCCTTGCACTAAGGTTTTTATTTTGTCATTGTTCTCTTCCTGTATAATTTCTGTTATTTATATGTTGGATCTCTTGGATTAATCCTATCCTAGATATTGTCAGATTATTTGGTATCCATCTTTTAGCTTTTTGCTATACTTTTTGGAACATTTTCTAAATGTTATCTTTTAACACTTTTTAAAAACTTATTATTATTTTTTTTTGAGACAGAGTCTCACTATGTCTCTCTGGGTAGAGTGCTATGGTGTCACAGCTCACAGCAACCTCCAATTCTTGGACTAAAGTGATTCTCTTGCCTCAGCTTCCCAAGTAGCTGGGACTACAGGCAACTGCCACAACACTCAGCTATTTTTTTTTTTTTTTTTTATTGTAGTTATTATTGTTGTTTAGCAGGCCCGCCAGCCCCAGTGTATGTGGCTGGTACTGTAGCTACTGAGCTATGGGTGCTGAGCCTAATGCTTTTATTTTTAAACCTTGGTTATCACATTTTTAATTTCAAAGAAAGCCTGTTTTGTTTCAGTGTGTAATTTATTTAGTTATCTATTTATTTTGAAACAGAGTCTCTAGCTGTTGCCCTGGGTAGAGTGCGGTGGCATCGTAGTTCACAGCAACCTCCAACTCTTGGGCTCTAATGATCTGCTTGCCTCAGTTTTTCTATTTTAGTAGAGATGGGGTCTCACCCGGCCCCGTGTCTTTTTTTATAAATAAGATCTTGCTTTTCTCTCATAAATGTAATAGCTTTTCTCTTATACACCTTCCTGTCTTTTTCTGCTTGTTTTGTGTTTTCATTTTATATGGGACACTTTTCTTAAATACTTGGTGGTCTTTTACAGTTTGTTCATTTTTAAGAATATTCAGGGCAGGCATGGTGGCTCATGCCTGTAATCCCAGCACTCTGGGAGTCCAGGGTGGGTGGATTGCCTGAGGTCACAGGTTGGAGACCAGCCTGAGCAAAAGCAAGACCCTGTCTCGAGCCAGGTGTTGTAGTGGGTGCCTGTAGTCCCAGGTACTCGGGAGGCTGGGGCAGGAGAATTGCTTGAGCCCAAGAGTTTTAAGTTGCTGTGAGCTATGACATAACAGCCCTCTACAGAAGGCGACAAAGTGAGATTCTGTTTCAAAAAAAGGAAAAAAAAAAGAAAAATAAAGAATATTCAACAAACTAATTGAAAGCTCATTGTGAATGTGCAGCATTCATTGATTAGAGGTGTTTGTTAGAGAACAATTTGGTTTTCTGTGGGTATTTGTTTTTCTTTTTCTTCTTTTTTTTGTAGAGACAGAGTCTCACTTTATCTCAGTAGAGTGCCATGACGTCACACTGCTCACAGCAACCTCCAGCTCTTGGGCTTAGGCAATTCTCTTGCCTCAGCCTCCCGAGCAGCTGGGACTACAGGCGCCCACCACAACGCCTGGCTATTTTTTTGTTGCAGTTTGGCCGGGGCAGGGTTTGAACCCGCTACCCTATGTGGGGCCGGCGCCCTACTCACTGAGCCACAGGCGCCACCCTAGGTATTTGTTTTTCTAGAGGATTGTTTAGTCTCTTTTGGGGGTGTATGAGCCTGTGTTATGGAAGATTTTGGGGGAGATAATTGGCTACCGATCCCTGTTTTCTAGCAGCACCTCATTCTGGTATTTTACTGTGCTTGGTTACTGAACCTAGAGCCTCTTGTGTTAGTTCCTCTGTAGAGGTAGGTTTATAATGTATCTTTATACAGTCTTTGATACAGGTCCCTTGCCTTTCCCTGCCTTATATAGTACATGGTTTTCATATTCCTGAGCCTTTCTGCATTCTGTTCCGTTGATTAGCTTGCTTCTTGTTACTTTCTCCTTCAGTAAGTATTTTCTAGGTTCTGTTGAGTCAGTTACCACTGTTCTATCTTTGTCTCTCAACTTAAAATGTGGCTTTGGGTTAGAGATGTTAATGCCAGAGTTTGGATTTCATTTGTTCTTATTTTGGAATGTTTCAGAAAAGGAAGGATGCAGAAACATCTTTAATCTATCTGTCTAAACTGGAAGTTTGTTCAGGTTTCCCTATGATGTTGTGGCTTATTATCTCATGGACAGAGTTACAACTTCTATAATTATTATATAGTTTCATATCAAGTCCAAGTCACTTAAAAAAAAAATCTGAAGAAATGTTCACAGAAAAATAGTATATATTGGCTTAGGCAAGTTAAAATTTGGCTGCACAGTGTGTTGGTATTTTAGTGCAAACTGTGTTGGTCTCACTTTTCTGTCCTAAAATGCTCTGTTCTTTATATAAACAGCAGCAGAAGTAGTTGTTTTCTTCTACTCTGACAGTGATTATCTCTTAGTAGCAGGTGGAGTGATTCATTCGCCTATATATCTTATTTTATTTTTTATTATTTGTGGGAGATAGGGTGTGAGGAGAGGAAAGCTCCAACAATATCACATTCTGGACTAGCATCAAAAGAAACAAAATTTTGGGTGGCATCTGTGGCTCAAAGGAGTAGGGTGCTGGCCCCATATGCAAGAGGTGGTGGGTTCAAGCCTAGCCCCAGCCAAAAACTGCAAAAAAAAAAAAAGAAAAGAAAAAAGAAAGAAAGAAAAGAAACAAAATCTTCCCCTACCACAATTTAAAAGCCTAAAAGTAACACCCCACTTATAAGGCTATGAGAAATTACATTATTCATAACAGGGACCATGATTCACATGAACAGAACAAAATGAAATTATCAAAAATAGATTCTGTAGATCAATCTGTAGCAAAAAATATCTTCTGACTTAGCTATTAATTGGCCATAATGACAGGAAGGATCATTCCATTTAAGTTCTACCACCTTCTCCTCCACTTGGAGTAACCCATTCTTCTCCCATGACACATCTTGATAGGTCACAGAATTTGGAAAATAGGTCTTAACATGGGGCCTACCTTTTTTTGTGGTCCTTTTAAAATGAGGCTTGCTTAAAAACACCTTGGGTTAATTGTGCTATTTAATTGGTCACCTTGAATTATTGGTCATTTGTCATCTTTATGCCTTGTATATTGATCCATTATTATTTTTAGTAGCAATGATTATGATAACCTGCAGTGTAGGTTAGAAGAACTTTGCATTTGATGGAATTTGAATTCCTGCCAGAGCTATTATTGGTTTCAAATATGAACAATATGATTTCAGTCCTTTTACCTGGACAGTTTTTCTCTTTTTATTGATAACCTGCCTCTCCAAGAGTAAAAAAATCCTTTTTTAGGGAGCATTAAACATAAAAAGCCAGTTCCAGTTTGATAACTACTACTTACATACACACACGATATTGACTGTCGCACATTCAAGGAACTATGGAAGGTGGGTTTTGGGGTTTTCTTGTTTTTTTTTTTTTTTTTTTTTTTTTTTTTTTTGAGAGAGAGAGTCATACTTGATCATCCTCGGTAGAGTGCTGTGGCATCTTAGCTCTTAGCAACCTCAAATTCTTGGGCTTCAGTGATTCTCTTGCCTCAGCCTCCCAAGTAGCTGGGACTACAGGTGCCTGCCACAACATTTGGCTATTTTTTAGAGATGGGGGTCTCGCTTTTGCTTAGGCTGGTCTTGAATCTGTGAGCTCAGGCAATCCACCTGCCTCAGCCTCCCAAGTGCTGGGATTATAGGTGTGAGCCACCGTACCTGGCCTATGGAAGGTGTTTTAAGGGATCAAAAGATAAGAATGTCAGCAGCTTTTAGCTGCCATTAACAATAACAAATAAAAAGACATTTATATTATAAAAACATTATTAAATATAAAGTCATTTTTATTTTACTAACAACAAATTCAAAGAAAGGCCTGTTCCAGGGTTAGTACAGGGGCTCAATAATGTCTTTTAGCCTTTCGCTTAGCTATTATCCACAGATTGGCTTTTTCTTTAGAGCAGTGGTTCTCAATCTTCCTAATGCCTCCTAATGCCGTGACCCTTTAATAAGGTTCCTCATGTTGTGGTGACCCCCAACCATAAAATTATTTTCGTTGCTACTTCATAACTGTAATTTTGCTACTGTTATGAATTGTAATGTAAATATCTGATATGCAGGATGTATTTTCATTGTTACAAAGGGGTCGTGACCCACAGGTTGAGAACCACTGCTTTAGAGTTATGTATTAACGTTCAGAAGAGCTGTCTTAACTCTAGATATCATGTTCTTATACAATCACATTCAATGGCAGAAAAATTATAGTTTTTCCTTATCCGTCTCTTTTTATTAAGGAAGAAAAATTATCTTAGAACCCTCTAGCACATTTTCTCCATCTCCCACTGGCTTAGATTGAGTCATGTGCCTATACCTTACCTGAGGAGAAGCTGGAAAAAGGTCATCTCCAGTATATGTCATGGGAGTGTGTGTGTGTTGTAGGACAGGCAACCAATAGTGTCTGCCACTAAGAATAAGATGAAATATCAGTTCTCCCTCAAGAAACTTCATGTTTGGCTCAGCGCCCGTAGCATAGTGGTTACAGCGCCAGCCACATACTTGACGCTGGTGGGTTCAAACCCAGCCCTGGCCAGCTAAAGCAACAATGACAACTGCAACAAAAAATAGCTGGGTGTTGTGGGGGGTGCCTGTAGTCCTAGCTACCTGGGAGGCTGAGGTAAGAGAATCGCTTAAGCCCAAGAGTTCAAGAGTTGTTTTGTTTTTTGTTTTTGGTAGAGATAAGAGTCTCACTTTATTGCCCTCAGTAGAGTGCTTTGCTGTCACAGCTCACAGCAACCTCCAACTCCTGGGCTTAGGCGATTCTCTTGCCTCAGCCTCCCGAGTAGCTGGGAGGTAGCTAGATTCCTGATACACTCATGGGCTACAAATGAGAAATCCCCTTTATTTTTTTATTTTGAGATTAGAGTCTCAACTGTGGCACCCTGAGTACAGTGCTATGGAGTCATAGCTCACAGCAACTCAAGCTCTTGGGCTCAAGTGATCATCTTGCCTCAGTTTTTCTATTTTTAGTAGAGACAATGTCTTGCTATTGCTCAAGCTGGTTTTGAACTCCTGAGTTCAAGCAATCTCCCCCAGCCCACCACCCACCTAGCCACCCAGAATACTAGGATTTAAGGCCTGAGCCACCACACTGGGCTGGAGATTCCCTTTAAATTGACCAATGAGGTGGCACCTGTGGCTCAGTAAGTAGGGCACCAGCCCCATATACCGAGGGTGGAGGGTTCAAACCCAGCCCCAGCCAAACTGCAACAAAAAATAGCCAGGTGTTGTGGTGGGTGCCTGTAGTCCCAGCTACTCGGGAGGCAAGGCAAAAGAATCACCTAAGCCCAAGAGCTGGAGGTTGCTGTGAGCTATGATGTCACAGCACTCTATTGAGGGTGACAAACTGAGACTCTGTCTCTAAAATAAATAAATAAATATATAAATAGAGTGCTGTTCTGGGTACTTTGAATTTGGAGTTGCCAAGCCTATCCTTTGTCAGTTACTATTTTTTAATAGTACATCTTTTTTTTTTTTTTTTTTTTTTTTTTTTTTTTTAGACAGAGCCTCAAGCTGCTGCCCTGGGTAGAGTGCCATAGCATCACAGCTCACAGCAACCTCCAACTCCTGGGCTCAAGTGAGTCTCCTATCTCCACCTCCCAAGTAGCTGGGACCACAGGCACCCGCCACAACGCTTGGCTATTTTTTGGTTGCAGCTGTCATTGTTGTTTGACGGGCCGGGGCTGGATTTGAACCCGCCAGCTCAGGTGTATGTGGCTGGCACCTTAGCCGCTTGAGCCACAGGCGCCAAGCCAGTACATATTTTTTAAATAAGTAATCTTTAGAAATCTTTTTAAATTATACATCTTTTTTATAAGTAATCTTTAAAAATGAAGTGTCAGGGTGGCGCCTGTGGCTCAGTGAGTGGGGCTCCGGCCCCATATACGGAGGGTGGTGGGTTCAAACCCAGCCCCAGCCAAACTGCAACAAAAAAATAGCTGGGTGTCGTGGAGGGCGCCTGTAATCCCAGCAATTTGGGAGGCTGCGGCAAGAGAATCACCTAAGCCCAAGGATTTGGAGGTTGCTGTGAGCTGTGACACCACAGCAGTCTACCGAGGGTTAATAAGTGAGACTCTGTCTCAAAAAAGAAAAAAAAAAATGAAGTATCAATTACATAATACGTTTTTGGGTGATATTCTCATTCTCCATAATGCTCTTACCATTCCTTGTCTTCATGCCCAAATTCCATTCATTCTTTGAAGACAGCAAAACATAATCCCTCTCATTTTTTTCATTTTGTTGCAAATAACTGTTGTATGCTAACTATGTAGCAAGTATTCTTCAAGGGCTGGGGAGACAAGACATGAAAGCTGGTCTCATGGAGCTTTCAGTCAGGTAAGGAAGAATAACAATTAAGTGATGGAGAAAAATAGGGTACAATGGGAGGACAGGCAAGGATACTTATATGTTGTGGGGGTGGGAAGACACAGAAGAGTACTGCATTTTACTGAATGTTTGTGTTCCCCCACAAATTCATATGTTGAAATTCCAATCCCCAATGTGACAGTTAATTAGTAGATGGGGGTCTTATGGAGGTGATTAGGTCATGGGGGTGGGGGTGGGGAAATCTCTCATGAATGGGATTAGTGCCCTTGTAAAAAGAACCTCAGAGAACCCTCTTGTCTTCTTTCTGCCATGTGAAGACACAATGAGAAGATGGTTATCTATGAATCACAAAGTGGGCCTTCATCAGACATCTGGATCTTCTAGCACTTTGATCTCAGACTTTCTAGTCTTTCTCCAGAATTGTGTGAAATAAATGTTTGTTGTTTGGCTCAGCCCTCATAGCACAGAGGTGAGGGTGCCAGCCACATACACTGAGGGTGGCGGGTTCGAACTCGGCCTGAGCCTACTACAAACAACAATGGCAACTGCAACAACAAAAAAAACAGCTAGGCATTGTGGTAGGCGCTTGTAGTCCCAGCTACTTGGGAGGCTGAGGCCAGAGAATAGCTTAAGCCTCCAAATTTGAGGTTGCTGTGAGCTGTGACTATGTCTACCGAGGGCGACATAGTAAGACTCTTGTCTCTAAATAAATAAATAAATGCTTGTTGCTTAAGCCACCCAGTCTATGGCATTCTGTTATAGCAGCCTGAATAGACTAAGACAACTTCTTGGTCTATTCAACTTCTATTCTTAGTCTATTCAACGAGAAGGAATTGAAGAAGAGTAGAGAAAGGAGAAGAAAAATATTGAGGTTAAAAAGAAGTGTGTAGGAAACCATAGAGGTGAAAATGGCGGTGAAAGTGCCTTTGAAAAGGTTTCTCTTATTCCTCCTTCTCCCAAGTCATTTTTCCATTTGCTGAACTCTATATCACTTACTATGCTTTTAGATTATAATATCTTTCAAGACAAAACATGTGACTTACACCGAATACTTGATAAATGCAAAGGCAGATTCAGAAGAGAATGAGGCACATATGTGTCAATGCAAAATGAAAGCATAAAACATGAAAATGTTTGAGGTACCAACACATCTCTTCAAAATGATAGGGGATGGCTGGGTGCAGTAGCTCACACCTATAATATTGGCACTCTGGGAGGCTGAGGCGGATGGATTGCCTGAGCTTAGGTGTTTGACACCAGCCTGAGCTAGAGTAAGACCCTGACTCTAAAAATAGCCAGATGTTGTGGTGGGTGCCTATAGTCCCAGCCACTCTGGAGACTGAGGCAAGAGGATTGCTTGAGCTCACGAGACTTTGCTGTGAGCTATTATGCCATGGCACTCTACCCAGGGCAACAAAGTGAGACTCTGTCTCAAAAAGGGGGGGCAGAGGATGTATATCATAGGATTTTTTTTCTGTTAAATATTATCTGTAATCTTTATTATCACTAACCATACATTCAAATTCATTTTGAGGTTTTCCAAAAAAGAGAGGTATTATATATTTAGTGCAACCAGTTCCAAGACCAGACTCAGCAACAAACCAACAACCTAGTTCTTCACTCTAATAATCAAAGGAATCCTTCCATATTATTTTCAAAATATTATCCCAGTAGGGACATCATAAGTAAAGGAATGTCAGAGAATATTTTTATAGGTGGATGGAGCACAAACTTGTAAAATGTGATTTTTAGCTCTCTTCTCCTTGCTATTGATATACTTAACTACAAAACAAGAAACTTAAAAAGATTAGTAACACTACTAAAAAGTATCCATGAAAAAGCTTTAAAATGAACACAATCTCAATATTTTTTAATTGACATAGAAAGATTGTATACATTTATGTACACTTTATTTTGAAATACATATACGTTGTGAGAATGGCTCAGTTGATAAGAAATCTTAACATATGTCTTACCTCATATACTTACTTTTTGTGGTAAGAACACCTAAAATCTACTCTTACCCGATTTTTTGAAAAATACAACACATTGTTATTAACTATAGTCACCATGCTGCATGGTAGATTTCTTAAACATTCCTATCTAAGTGAAATTTTGTATCCTTTAACCAATATTATCTCATCCTCTGACCCTCTGGCAGGCACATTTCTATGCTCTGCTTCTAAGAACTCAATTTTTTAAGGTTCCACATGTAAGTGAAATCATGTAGTATTTGTCTTTCTATGCCTGCCTTTTTTCACTTGACATAATGTCCTTCAGTTTCACCCATGTTGTCACATAAAACAAGATTTCTTTATTTTTTCAGGCTAAGTAGTATTCCATCAATACTATTTTTAATAGATTTAAACTATATCCATTCTAGTAACAGTATGCTTTGACAGGGCTCACTGCAAGATACTATAGTAGAAATCTGTAAATTAAGCTACTCTTTCCTTCTTTCTTTCTGAGTCTCAGTTTGTCGCCCTCGGTAGAGTGCCGTAGTGTCACAGCTCACAGTAACCTCCAACTCCTGGGCTCAAGCGATTCTCCTGCCTCAGCCTCCCGAGTAGCTGAGACTACAGGCGCCCGCCAAAACGCCCGGCTATTTTTTTTGTTGAAGTTTGGCCGGGGCCAGGTTGGAACCTGCCACCCTCGGTATACGGACCTGGCGCCCTACCCACTGAGCCACAGGTGCCACCTGATATGCATTATTTTCCTGGTTGGCATGTTCACCCAGTGATTTTCTTTTCTTTTTTTTTTTTTTCCAGTTTTTGGTGGGGGGTGAGTTTGAACCCGCCACCTCTGGAATATGGGGCTGACGCCCTACTCCTTTCAGCCACAGGCACTGCCTCCTGAGGAGACTTTTAGTGCACTAACTTATTTGTTCCTCCTTCAGTCACAAATCGTTTCTGAGGATATTTGTCTTTAAGTTGTCTTAATGTCATTTTTTTTATGGGTTACAACCCAGACATCACCACCTACTCCACCTTCTCCACCTTTCTGAACAACACCCAATCGCTATGCACCATGTCTGAGTTCTGGATTCCCTCCAGCTGAAGCTCTATCATAGGATGTTTAAAAAAAAAAAAAAAAAAAAAAAAATGAAGCCTGCCGCAGTGGCTCACACCTGTAATCCTAGCACTCTGGGAGGCCGAGGTGGTGGATTGCTTGAGCTCACAGGTTCCACGGAGACCAGCCTGATGAGCAAGAGTGAGACCCCCATCTCTAAAAATAGCTGGGTGTTGTAGCGGGCACCTGTAGTCCCAGCTACTTGGGAAGCCGAAGCAAGAGAATCACTTGAGCCCAAGAGTTTGAGGTTGCTGTGAGCTATGATGCTATGGCATTCTATTGAGGGCGACAAAGTGAGACTCTGTCTCAAAAAAAAAAAAAAAAAAAAAAATTGAGGACGGGGGGGGGAGGTTAGGGTGGAGAGAGGGTAATGGGTGGGGCCACATCTATGGTGCATCTTAGAATGGGTACAGGCGAAACTTACTAAATGCAGAATACAAATGCCTACATACAGTAACTAAGAAAATGCCATGAAGGCTATGCTGAATAGTTTGATGAGAATACTACAGATTGTATATGAAAGCAGCACATTGTACCCCTTGATTGCACTAATGTACACAGCTATGATTTAACAATAAAAGTAAATAAATTAAAAAAAAATTGGCTCGGTGCCTGTAGCTCAGTGAGTAGGGTACCGGCCACATACACTGAAGGTAGAGGGTTCTAGCCTGGCCGGGGCCTGCTAAACAACAATGCCAACTGCAACCAAAAAATAGCCAGGCGTTGTGGAGGGTGCCTGTAGTCCCAGCTACTTGGGAGGCTGAGACAAGAGAATCGCTTAAGCCCAGGAGCTGGAGGTTGCTGTGAGGTGTGACGCCATGGCACTCTACCGAGGGTGACAAAGTGAGACTTGGTCTCCAAAAAATAAATAAATAAAAATAAAAAATTGCATTTTAGTAGCCCTGTTTTCCGAGGAGAGGGCAATCGTTAAAATATCCCCTTCCTCAGATTTGGGCTCTAATTCAGGCTTCCTGCTAAATTGTTGGGTGACCTTCTGCAAAGCTGTTTCCAATGTGGGCCTCAGTTTCATCATCTGTGAAATGAGCGGCTTGGTTTACAATCAGAGGTGCCCAACCTTGTTTTTCCCTCTGCCGCACACTGGTAAGAGTTGTTTTGGCCACAGGTGAAATACACAAACACTGAAGAAAGCTGATTAGCAAAAAAGAGGTCCTCTAGTACTTTTCCTGATACAAGACACCACAGATAAGCAACAAAGTCCTCAAGAAATCAGCATGGGGTGTGTGGGATGCCTTGGAAGATGTGTAAACCCTTTTCTAGCGATGTAGAAGGTGTCACCAAAGAGTTATGAGTTATCAACATCTGGGGAACAGGGGGTGGTAACATAAGACCTCACTTCCCAGATTAGGCCAGGGAAGTGGATGGACTTGTTGTCAGAGGTTCATTGGGGGAAAAGCGAGAAAACCTTTGTTCAAGTTTATGGATTTTGCAAGTCATTTTCTCCTGCTGGGCTTCAGTTTCCTCATCTGCAATATGGGGTGGGGAGGGTCTGTTTTTTGCAATTATAAAATTCCTGGAAGCAGTGCGGAATTATGAGAAAGAAGCAAAGGTAGGGTTGGGTGCAGGGGCGAAGGGCAGAGCTGAGGAATGTGAGGTCGGGCCAAGGGATCAGGAGAGGGGAACCTACTACACGCCGTAGGGCTACTGAACCTCATCCCCACTATGCGGAGTCATTCCACCTCCGTCCCGACTCCGCCTGCGCCCTACCTTCCTCACCCTGCCCTCCCCTCCCTACCATCTGAAACGCGCCACACTTCCTATGGCGGACACTACACTCCGCTTTGCACTACTCAAGGACCGCGCGCGCTCTCGAGCCACTATCGCTCTCCCGTCCCCTCCCGCCCTTAGTTTCTTTCGATTGGCTCATCAATCATGACGTAAGTGCTACATTTTCCTACCCCTCATATACCGCGCACTCTGCTCCGCCTCCTCCTGGCTGCTTCCGACGCGAGTGGAATCCTAACCTGCGCTCGTTGTGGCGGCGAAGGAGGAGCCAGGAGGGTTGGCTAAACCAGGAAGGCGCTGGCGGTAGCGCGCACGCACGGACGTACGTCGGTGGCCAGCGGGGCGGCAGGCTCGCGCCCGGGCTCGCCCCGCGCCGCGCCGCGCCGCGCCAGAGGCTCGCGCACTCAGCAGGTTGGGCTGCGGCGGCGGCAGCTGTGGGAGCTGAGGCGCTGCGCGTGAGAGGTCCCACACACTTCTGCGGTTCCGGCTCCGCCACCCTCCATCCGCCTCCCTCACCCCAGTCTCCCGGCGGGGTGCTGAGGAAGGGAACGGCTCTACCCCTGGGAACCCAGAGCACACCCCTGGGCTGTTTCTGACAGCGCCCTGCTTCCCTTCCCAACCGCGGGCCTCGCTCGGTGCTAGGCGACTCTGCGGGGAGGCGGCGGCGGCGACGGCTGCCTGTCTTTGGAGAGCCCTGCTGCCCTCCAGCCCTGCTCCTCCGCCGGGCCCTGCAGGGGCCGAGAAAGCTCGGCTCCCGGCCTTCCGCTGGCCTTTTTCGTCAGCCTGTTGGAGCAGGGTCGGTCCGGGAGATCTTTGGGCTGAGGCGGCAGCAGCTCCTCCGGCTCCATCATGTCCGCGGGCGGAGACTTCGGGAATCCGCTGAGGAAATTCAAGCTGGTGTTCCTGGGAGAGCAGAGCGGTGAGTGCGCGGCTCCCCTGCTCCTGGCAGCCGACCGTGGTTCCCTGCACCGCCCCCAGTGCGGCCCTTCGGTCGCTCCCCTGCCGGCCCCGCGTCTGCGCTTGGTCCCCCCACCCCAGCCTTCCCGGTGTTCGCCGAGCCCTCTTCGCCACCGTCTCCCCGTCTGGATCCGTCGGTTGGGTTTTACCCCACTCCCCGGGTCCTTCGGTTCCCGAGTCCGAGCTCTCGTCCCCCGCAGCCCTTCCCTCTCCCGTCGATCTGCCCTCCCTCCCTCCCCTGTCCTCACCCCGCCCAGCCTCCTGTCCAGTCCTTTCTTCCTCCCGTGTCTGTCGTCTCCTCTACCCTGGCCTCTTTCTTGAGCCCCACCCTTAGTCTTTGCTCTTTTCCCAGTTCGTCAGCTCTGAGGCCCACTCGGAAAGCCCCACTCTTGGGAATGGGCCCTCTTCAACCTTGGCCAAGGAGGGTGGGATCTGGGCGTTGTTTTCCCTAGAGGCTTCCCCGAGAAGTGGGAATATCTCGTGTAAGGTGGAAGGAGTGGTCGTAGAAAAAAATTATCAGATTTTTTTTAATTTTTTGCCTGAGTGGGAAATTAGTCTGGGTTGTAGAGGAGATATATCTATATTGAAGGCAACTTGGGAATGGCGGGGGGGGGGGGTCGAGGGTAAAAGGGGTGGCGCTGGCGATGACGATTTTTGCCGCTTGGATCGGGCTGTGGCTTGTTGGAAAAACCTCATTTTCTCTTCTTGACTTTCATCACTGACAATTCTTTGGCAGTGTTGATGGTTTTTCGATTTCTGCCAGATGCTATGTCATGATCATTTTACTTGGAATTTTTCACATCTCACCTCTGCCTTTCCTCGTTTCGACGTGATTCTCCTCATGGTGGTGCAAACAGGAATTACTTGGGGGAAATGTTAATTATCTATTCTTGAATATTTTCCAATGATATATTTAGGATTCTCGTGAAAGAAGGCTTAGGATAACGAACATCTTTGTTTTGTGGGATTTCCTTTGGGTAATAGAACAGAGTAGAAGTAAATTTATCATCTAGTTATCTAAACTAGATTTATATATACCATTTAGACTAAATGATTATGTGTAATATTCCATACTATCTGATGAGTTAAATTGTTATGCCATTTACTTGGTCAGGTTCTGCTGTGGCTGTGCTTTACATTAGATACAAGATCCTTATTCCGGGATTAGTTATCTCTAAGGTTATTTGTAGTAATTCCAGTTTATACTGTATAAACTTGACACTCTTTTGTTTTTCTCACACCTCTCAAGACCATCTTTAAAATCCAGACATTGAGCGATTAATTCCAAGTCTTCAAATATTGGGTAGCTACTAGGTGTCTCAGGTGAGGTTATAAAAAACATTACCTATTTGTTTTGACTGGAAGATATATAGCTGATAATAAATTCATAGCTTTTATTACTATCTTGAACTATACTAATTTGTGTGGCATTTACAGTAGATTAATACTAGTTGCAAAAAAATGCCTCCAAATAGACCTGGGAAATTGTTTTTCTCCATGAGGTTTTTCTCTTTCCCCTCCTGTTAGGCAGAAAAATACAGTCTTCCCTCTTTTTTTGCTTGTGGATTTTCCTGAAGTAAATTTGTTTTTTTAGGAGAATAACTTGGTGGAACCTATGGAGTTGAGTCCAACTTGTTATATGGCAATTTCAGGAGAGTACCATAGGTAAAATACAGCTTATTGGTTTTTATTGATAAATTGGATCTACAGTGCTTATTGTGCATTCTAGGGATGTTGTTGCCTGACTTAAGATATAGAGCTATTTAGTTTGCATAAAAACCCCATTAATTTCTTGGTCTAGGAAGATTTTAGCAAGAATTGAGAGGTTTGACTTAAAGGTATGCTGGTTGGTCTCCTTTGAATTTCTTGAATATGTTCTAATTCACAATACAGAGTTTTATGGCTTCTTATTTCTTACTTTCTCTAAGTCTTTACTACCCCCCTCCCTGTAATTCCTGAAGCTTTGTTAGGCTTTTAAAAAAATAGGTGGCTGGGTGCCTGTAGCTCAATGGTTAGAGTGCCAGAGGCTGGTGGTTTCGAACCTGGCCCAGGCCTGCTAAACAAAAAAAGAATAATAATAAATAAAAAATAGCCTTTTTTTTTTAGAACAATTTTAGATTTACAGAAGAATTGAGACATTAGTGTAGAGGGTTTCCATTTATTCCTGCACATAGTTTCCCCCATTAACATCTTACATTAGCATGGTATATTTGTTAAAATTAATGAACTAATATTGATACCTTATTCTTTTTTTTTTTTTTTTTTTTGAGACAGTCTCACTTTGTCGCTGTTGGTAGAATGCCATAGTGTCATAGCTCATAGCAATCTCCGGTTCTTGGGCTTAAGTGATTCTCTTGCCTCAGCCTCCCAAGTAGGTGGGACTTCAGGCACCCGCCACAATGCCCAGCTATTATTATTATTATTATTATTTTTTTTTTTTGCAGTTTTTGGCCGAGGCCAAGTTTGAACCTGCCACCTCTGGTATGTGGAGCCGGCCCCCTACTCCTTTGAGCCACAGGCGCTGCCCCATCCCCCTGGCAATTTTTTTCTTGCAGTTTTGTGGGGGCCGGGTTCAAACCTCCATCCTCTGTATATAGGGCTAATGCCCTACTCACTGAGCTACAAGCACCGCCCTGATACCTTATTCTTAACTAAAGTCTGTAGTTTATTCACATTTCCTTAATTTTTACATAATGTCTTTTTTCTGTTTCAGCGTTCTACTCAAGATACCGCATTACTAGATGTGAAATTAATTATCTTTTTGAGTCTACTATATTGCTAAGTAATACCATCTACTAGCTCTGACAATGAAAGATTGATCTCTGTTTTCATGGTCAGTGTCTATAGTTTTCTGATGCATTAGCAAAGATCTGTAAAATCCATGTCATGTTGATGTAATACTTCATGAATTATTTATTTTTAGGTCTGTTGGAATTCAACTTTAAAAGATAATTGGTGGCAAAGCCTTGTTTCCTTCAGAGCATTTACTGTTTTATGATTATCTTATTTTTTGTGTTTGCTTTTGTCTGTTTTCCACAACAGAATGTAAATCCCATGAAGATTAAAAGAATTAACTTTTTTGTTCATTGTATCCCCATTGCCTAGCATAGTGCCAGGCTCATAGTAGCTACTCAGGCATATTTGTTGAGTGAACAGTGGTTGACTATAATAGTAACCAGATCTAGTAATCTATATTATACTCTTTGCTGTGGTGAAGTCTACATTTTTTTCTTATGCAACTAACAGTTATTTCATCCGTATGTCATTTAATTGTATACATGGATACTTCAAGTACTCAGGGGTATAGGGAAATCAATAATTTAGAGGCCTAATCATTTCATTAAAAGACCGATGTGAATTTTGTGCTTTTTTTTAGTTGAGCAAAATTAGTCTTGCTTTATTAAAGCCATTATTAAATTATTTCCTATTAGTATAACACATAAAAGTATTCAAATTATGTTAAAGATGTATTCATAGAACTAATTTGAAATTATGTAGACTTTTATTTGACTTATCAAAGATTTAAGTTATTATGCTTTGTAATGAAGATAAATTGTGTTGGTACTTGAAACACGTTGACTTGATAACATCATTCTTCATGATCTTTTTTTTGCAGTTTTTTTTTTTTTTTTGGCCAGGGCTGGGTTTGAACCTGCCACCTTCAGCATATGGAGCCAGTGCCCTACTCCGTTGAGCCACAGGCGCTGCCCTCTTCATGATCTTTGAATAAACTCTTATGGTTTCCTCTTTCAGTAGTATATGTGATTTAATAAAGGAATGTTGAAATACACAATTTCAAGTTTCCTTGAGGAGTCTCTTTTGTTACTTCCTTTGGCTGTTGTTTTGATGTAGAGGCACTTTTAGGAATGTGATTACTGTAGAAAAGTTTATACTACATACAGATATTATTGATTATAAATTAGGAAATGTAATGAGAGGGAGGAGCACATATGTGGCCTAGTATTACTTCTTTTTTTACTTTATATTGCCTTTTTTTTTTCTGGGACAGAGTCTTACTCTGTTGCCCAGGCTAGAGTGCTGTGGCATTAGCTTAGCTCTCAGCAACCTAAAACTTCTGGGTTCAAGTGATCTTCCTTCCTCAGCCTGCCAAGTAGCTGGGACTCCAGGCTTGTGGCACCACACCTGGCTGCCTTTTCTATTTTTACTACAGATGGGGTCTCATTCTTGCTTAGGCTGATTTCAAACTCCTGAGCTCAAGTAATCCTCCTGCCTCAGCCTCCCAGAGTGCAGTGATTATAGGCGGGAGCCACTGTGCCTTGTCTTATATTGCCTTTGTAATATCAACTCATTTGAATTGAAGTATGTTAAAAAAAGGAAAAAGTGACTTAACCAGCAGTGCTGGACAGTTTGTATTGGCTAGATTAGTGACTTTTTTTTTTTTTGAGACAGAGTTTCACTATGTGCCCCCTTGGTAGAGTGCTGTGGTTCCCTACAGCACTCTATAGCTAACAGCAACCTCCAACTCTTGGGCGTAAGCGATTCTCTTGCCTCACCCTCCCGAGTACCTGGGACTGCAGGCAGCCACCACAACACCCAGCTATTTTTTGGTTGCTGGGTCATTTTTTTTTAGCAGGCCTGGGCCGAGCTTGAACCCACCAGGCTCGGTGCATGTGGCTGGTGCTCTACCCACTGGCCTATGGGTGTCAAGCCTAGGTTAGTGATTCTTGAAACTTTTTCCTGAGACCTCTTTATTCTCCTACAAATTGTTGAGGAGCTCTTTTCAACAGAACTCTGTTTATGTAGTTGATATCAGTATTTACTGAATTGAAAATTAATTGATAAGATTTTACAATACTTAATACATCTGAAATTAACAATAACAAAACCATTACATGTTAACATAGTCTTTTTTATGGAAAAAGAAAAACATTTCAAAACAAAAATTTAGTGAGAGCACATTGTCTTACGTATTGCGAATCTCTCTAATATCTGAGCTAGTAGAAGACAGCTAGATTCCCATAGCTGTTTCTGTACTCAATCTGTTACAATATCACACATCATGTAGGGCTACATTTGTTAGAGAATGAGGATGAAAAACTCAAATAATATCTTAATATTATGAAAATAGGTTTTGTTTTTGTTTTTGAGACAGAGCCTCAAGCTGTCGCCCTGGGTGGAGTGCCGTGGCATCAGAGTTTATAGCAACCTCCAATTCCTGGGCTTAAGCTATTCTCTTGCCTCAGCCTCCCAAGTAGCTGGGACTACAGGTGCCTACCACAATGCCTGGCTATTTTTTGGTTGTAGTTGTCATTGTTGTTTGGCAGGCCCGAGCTGGATTTGAACCTGTCAGCTCTGGTGTATGTGGCTGGTGCCTTAGCCGCTTGAGCTATAGGCACTGAGCCTATTCCAGGATTTCTTTAGGCAGATGCAAACAGATGGTTATTGATACAATATCTTACTCTCCCTTTTGCTAGTATAAAATATACCACACTTTATTCTGTACCTTTCTTTTTTCATGTATAATATCCTAGATACCTTTTTATATTTGTGCATATAGAGTTTTCCTTTTTTTTTTAAGACAGAATTTTACTCTGACACCCTAGGTAGAGTGGTGCAGCATCATCATAGCTTCTCAAACTCGGGCTCAAGTGATCCTTTTGCCTCAGTCTCCTGAGTAGCTGGGACTACAGGTGTGAGTCACCAGGCCTGGCTAGTTTTTCTATTTTTAGTGGAGCTAGGGTTTCACTCTTGGCTCAGGCTGGTCTTAAACTCCTAAGCTCAAGCAGTCGTCCCATCTTGGCCTCCCAGAATGCTAGGATATAGGCATGAGCCACCATGCCTGGTTTCTTTTTTTGGAGATAGGGTCTTGCTCTTTTCCCGCTAGGCAGTGGCATCATCATACATCACTGTAACCTCAAACTCTTGGGGTAAAGCAGTGGTTCTCAACCTTCCTAATGCTGCAGAGTACTTTCATTGTTAAAAAGGGGTCGCAACGCACAAGTTGAGAACCGCTGGGCTAAAGGGATCCTCCCAAGTAGTTAGGACTATAGGCATGTGCTGCTTACTATGCCTGACTAATTATTCTTACTTTTTGTATAGATGGAGTTTTAGGTTTTGCTGTTACTCAGGCTGGTCTCAAACTCCTGGCCTCAAATGATCTTACTGCTTCGGTCTTCAAAAGTGCTAGAATTAAAGGTGTGAGTCATTGTGCCCAGTCCCATTCTGTTTTTATTTATTTATTTATTTGTTTGTTTTTTGAAACAGAGTCTCAGTATGTCACCCTCGGTAGAGTGCTATAGTGTCATAGCTCACAGCAACCTCAAACTCTTGGGCTTAAGCGAATCTCTTGCCTCAGCCGCCCAAGTAGCTGGGACTATAGGTGCATACCACAGCACCTGGCTATTTTTGTTGTTTTTGCAATTGTCATTGTTGTTTAGCTGGCCTGGGCTGGGTTTGAACCTGCCAGCTTGGGTGTATGTGGCTAGTGCCGTAACCACTGTGCTACAGGCACCGAGCCCCCATTCTGTTTTTAAAATAAACCTTTTAGGGGAGCACCTGTGGCTCAAGGAGTAGGATGCTGGCCCCATATACCAAGGGTGGCAGGTTCAAGCCCGACTCCAAAAACTGTGAAAATAAATAAATAAACCTTCTACATATCTGGGTGCTCCCTCCTGAAAACATAAATTAATAAAAATAAAATAAACCTTTTATATATCTAGTGCCCTCTCCAGAAAAAATAAATAAATAAAAATAAAATAAACTTTTTTTTTTGCAGTTCCTCCGGTATATAGGCCAGTATCCTACTCCTTTGAACCACAGGTGCCGCCCGAGACTCTTTTCTTGAGGCAGAGTCTCACTCCATTGCCCTGGGCAGAGTGCCACAGCATCACAGCTCACAGCAACCTCATACTCTTGGGCTTAACCAATCCTCTTCCCTCAGCCTCCAAGTAGCTGGGACTACAGGCCCTCAACACAATGCCCGGCTATTTTTTAGAGACAGGGTCTTGCTCTAGTCCAGGCTGGTCTTGAATTCCTGAGCTCAGGCAATCCACCTGCCTTGGCCTCCCAGAGTGCTGGGATTACAGGCGTGAGCCACTGCACCCAGCCCTAAATTTTATAATTTTTAATACTAACCTTTTTTGTTCTGAAATTCTTAAATCTATCCTCATGATATATAGTTGAGCTTTTCCTTTTAAGGAGGCAATATGTTAAGATAAAGATCACTCTAGAAACAATCAAGCTTTGGTTCTAATCTTGACCCAGGGTTTTTTGTTTGTTTGTTTTTTTTATTTCAACTTGCTTGTACATTCTTTGTTTGAAGTATTCTTTTTTGTTGTTCATTTTCTTCTTCCTGTGGAGATGCTGTGCTGTTTTTGATGTTAGTAGAGACGGGGTCTTACTCTGGCTCACTGCTGGTCATGCTGGTCTCGAACCTCTGAGCTCAGGCAATCCACCCGCCTTGGCCTCCCACAGCGCTGGGACTACAGGTGTGAGCCACCATGCCTGGCCTTGACCCAGGGTTTTTATTTTTGCAGTTTTTTTGGCTGGGGATGGGTTTGAACCCGCCACCTCCGGCATATGGGGCTGGCGCCCTACTCCTTTGAGCCACAGGCACCGCCCTTGACCCAGGGTTTTTAATGTGATCTTGGACAAGTTATTTAACCTCTCTGTGCCTTAGATATTTTCCTTTCTGAGGTGATATTATTAACCTGGCAGTGTTTTCCCTATTCCTTGTATATAAATATACATTTTGGTTAGATCTGTAATCTTTACATTATTGTTATTAGGCAATAACATTATTCTTATTGTTAGTAGTGATTACTTGTATTCTCTTTGCTCAACTTTTTTTCTTTTGCGTCACTATTTGACTTGATTTTTTTTCCTTGTTCAGTTCACATGTGTATTAATTTATCCTCAAATCCTTTTCCAACAGTTTTCCTCTCTTAGTATATAAGAACGCATCAGGTTGGGGTGGTGCCTGTGGCTCAGTGGGTAGGGTGCCGACCCCATATACTGAGGGTGGTGAGTTCGAACCTGGCTCCGGCTGAATTGCAACAAAAAAATAGCTGGGTGTTGTGACGGATGCCTGTAGCTGCTTGGGAGGCTGAGGCAAGAGTATCGCCTAAGCCCAGGAGTTGGAGGTTGCTGTGAGCTGTGACGGCACAGCACTCTACCGTGGGCGATAAAGTGAGACTCCGTCTCTTAAAAAAAAAAAAAAAGAATGTTGTTGGCCAGTTTGATCTTCTGGGATATTTCTTCCAGAACCTTCAGACTTATTCTGATTTATACCGGTCACCCTCCATAACTGGTATACAGCTGTCAACTTAGGATCTACCTTTACCATCATTCTTTACTTCCCTCTTATGTTAGTTGGATCCCTTGTATCTTAGATTGTCTGTTTTCTTTTCTGGTTTATTTACTTACTATGGCAAACGTGTATACCTTCCAGTAGATTAGCTTCCTAGTAAAGGGAATATGGGAGGAATTTTTTTGAGACCTTTTGTGTCTGAAACTATATTCATACAATCCTTACAAAGACAAGTTAATCTTTGGTGGGATTTTAAAATTGTGTAGGTTGGTTATATTCTTTTTTTAGAAGTTTGAAGACGTGTATGTATTACCTTGCAGATTCATTGCAGTGTTGCCATTCTGACTCTTGTTCTTTTAACACAAGAGCACTAAAATTTTTATTTTAACAAAGGAGTGGGTTTCTGGGGCTTCACTGTGGAAGGATTTGCCTGAGTTCTTTTTTTGGAAGTCTGTGATGTTGAGGTCTTTAAATCTTTGCTGGTCAGATTTCCTAATTCATTGTATTCCTTATTCATTGTATTGCTAGAGGACATAATCCTGGTTATTAGTATTACTGGAGCTGAAATGAGAGACAATTTGAAGTCCTAACGTAGTAAACCCGAAACAATGAAAAAGAAATAATAAATGATCACTGTTTTAAGTCACTAAAAATGTATGTATATATATATATAGTAAGTGGATTTAGTCTCTTTTTTTTTTTGTAGAGACAGAGTCACTTTTACTGCCCTTGGCAGAGTGCCATGACATCACAGGACTCACAGCAACCTCCAACTCCTGGTCTTACGCGATTCTGTTGCCTGAGCTTCCCGAGCAGCTGGGACTACAGGCTCCTGCCACAACACCCGGCCATTCTTTTGTTGCAGTTTGGCCGGGGTCAAGCTTGAACCCGCTACCCTCGGCATATGGGGCCGGCACCCTACTCACTGAGCCACAGGCGCCGCCCTAGTCTCTTTGTTTTTAATACTGTTTGTACTATATCCCTCAGTTGTACCTTGTATTCCCTGATATGGAAACCTTCTGTTTCCTTTTCCAGCAGCATAATCTAATCTTCTGATGAGGTGGAAGAGGAACCTACCTGGCTGTGTATAGAGGATGGGGTGTAAGAGGGTGTCAGTTGACTAGTAAACAGACTTTTTCCCATTCCTTATTTCGTAGATGTGCTTGGTGCAGACAATTCCTGAGTCATACAGGGGTTCTGTGGCCCAAATCAGAATGCTTTTCAGCTTTCCCCATTGTCAGTGTAAGATTAATTTTCTTTTCTTTTCTTTTTTTTTTTTTTTTTTTAAAAGAGACAGGTCTCCCTTGATTGTGTTGGATAGAATGTAGTGATTAGTGATGTGTTCATAGCTCACTGTAACCACAAACTTTGGGGCTCAAGCAGGCCTCTTGCCTCAGCCTCCTGGGTTTAGCTAGAACTATAGGTATGTGCCAGCATGCCCAGATAATTTTTTTTTTTGTTTGTTTTGGTAACAGAGTCTCACTTTGTAACTCTTGGTAGAGTGCTGTGGCGTCATAGCTCAAGGCAACTTCAAACTCTTGAGCTCAAGTGATTCTCTTGCCTCAGCCTCCCGAGTAGATGGGACTACAGGTGCCCTACACAACGTCTAGCTATTTTTAGAGACAAGGTCTCCCTCTGGCTCCCACTGGTATTCAACCTGTGAGCTCAGGCAATCCACTCACCTCAGCCTCCCAGAGTGCTAGGATTATAGGTGTGAGCCACCAGGACCGGCCACCAGATAATTTTTAAATTTTTGTAGAGTCAAGCTCTTACTATGTTGCCCAGTCTGGTCCTGACTCCTGGCTTCAAGAGAGCCTCCTGCCATGCTTTCCAAAGTGCTGAGATTGCAGGTGTAAGCCACTGTGCCCAGCCTAAGATTGATCTTTTTGGGATCTGTTAAGTCAATTACCACCTTTCCATTTGCTTTCTAACTTGAATCATTAAGATTTTCTAAGACCCAACACTTAATATTAAGAGAGTCAGAAATGGTTAGGGTTTTCAGAGGAGTTTCTTTTCTCCTTTCCTCCCTTCCTCTCTTACTTCCTTACTTTCTTTTTCTTTTTTTTTTTAGAGACAGGATCTTGCTATGTTGCCCAGGCTGGACTGGAGTACTGTGGCTATTTATAGATGTCATAGCATACTACTACTGTGTCTCTGGGGTTAAGTTGCCCTCTTGCTTCAGTTTCCTGAGTAACTAACTGAGAGTATAAGCATTGCATTACCATGCCTGGTTCTCTATTCTTTTTTATAAAGTTAAAACTAATTAATTTACACCCATGTTCATGGTAGCATTATTCACAGTATCTGAAAAGGTGGAGGCAAGTGTGCATCCACGGATGAATGGATAAACAAAATGTGATACATACAAAGGAATATTATTTAGCTTTTTAAAAAAATAATATAATTGAGACAGAGTATCACTTTATCGTCCTCGGTAGAGTGCTGTGGCGTCACAGCTCACAGTAAACTCCTGGGCTTAGCAAGTTCTCTTGACTCAGCCTCCCAAGTAGCTGGGACTACAGGCACCTGCTACAATGCCTGGCTATTTTGTTTTTGTTGCAGTGTGGCCAGGTTGGGTTTGAACCCACCACCCTTGGTATGTGGGGTTCGCACCCTACCCACTGAGCCACAGGCACCGCCCTAGCTTTTTTTTTTTGAAATAGAGTCTCACTTTGCTTCCTTCAGTAGAGTGCCATAACGTCATAGCTCATAACAACCTCGAACTGTTGGGCTCAAGTGATGCCCTTGCCTTAGCCTCCCAAGTAGCTGGGACTGTAGCACTCTCCACAGTGCCCAGCTATTTTTAGAGATGGGGTCTTGCTCTGGTTCAGGCTGATCTCAAACTCATGAGTTCAGGCGATCTACTCACTTTGGCCTACCACAGTGCTGGGATTAACAAGTGTGAGCCACCAAGCCCGGCCTTATTATTTAGCTTTAAAGGGAGGAAATTCTTTCAGATGCTACAACATGGGTGAACCTTGAGCACACTGTGTTAAAAGAAATAAGGCAGTCCTAAAAGGACAAATATTTTAGGATTTTTAAAATTAAAAGTGCTAAATAAGCCTTACTATTGTCCTACCATTGTAAGAGGGAATAAAACCTTGCCAAAATATCCCAAAAGATTTCTTTTTTTTTGAGACAAAGTCTCACTCAGTCTCCCTGGGCTTGAGTGCTGTTATAGCTCATAGCAACCTCAAACTCTTGGGCTTAAGCAATCCTCTTGCCTTAGCCTCCCAAGTAGGTGGGACTACAGGTGCCCGGCATAACACCCAGCTATTTTTAGAGTTGGGGGTCTCATTCTTGCTTAGGCTGGTCTTAAACTCCTGAGCTCAAGCAGTGCTCCTGCCTCAGCCTCCCAGAGTGCTAGGATTACAGGTGTGAGCTACCTTGCCCGGCCCCCAAAAGATTCTTACTTGATTTTTTTTTTTTTTTTTTTTAAGACAAGAGTCTCGCTATGCTGTTCTTGGTAGAGTGCTGTGGCCTCACCCCTCACAGCAACTTCAAACTCTTGGGCTTAAGAGATTCTCTTGCCTCAGCCTCCCAAGTAGCAGGGACCATAGGTGCCTGCCACAATGCCCAGGGTTTTTTTTTTTTTTTTTGCAGTTGCCATTGTTGTTTAGCTGGCCCTGGCTGGGTTCGAATCTGCCAGCCTCGGTGTATGTAGCCAATGCTGTAACCACTATGCTGCGGGTGCTGAGCCAAGACTTCTTATTTGAGATGAAGCTCAAACTCCTCTGAGTTAAAGTCTTTCATAGTCTGGCTTTTATTCTCCTATCTTCAACATTATTCCTAGCACTCATCTTGACCTATTATTATAAGGCAGCTATTTTTTCCCAAAAAATAGTTTAAAAAGAAAATCATTGGCTCAGCTACCACTTGGACTTTACCTAACAAACACAAACAATGTAACGTTATCATTTGTACCCTAATATTAATCTGAAAATTTATTTCTTTATTTCTTTATTTTTTTAGGACAGTCTCACTTTATCACCCTTGGTAGGGTGCTGTGGCATCACAGCTCACAGCAACCTCCAACTCCTGGGCTTAAGCGATTCTCTTGCCTCAGCCTCCTGAGTAGCTGGGACTTCAGGCACCCGCCCCAACGCCTGGCTATTTTTTGTTGCAGTTTGGCTGGGGCTGGGTTTGAACTTGCCACCCTTGGTATAGGGGGCCAGCACCCTACCCACTGAACCACAGGCGCTGCCCTAATCTGAAAATTTAAAAACATCATCATTAAGGTGTACTGTGCAGAATACATCTCTTTGCCTTTTAAAAAAAGCTTCTAAGAATAACAGAATCTTTACAGTTGTTTATCCATTTAACAGGTACCTCCTGTGTAACAGGCACAGTTCTGTGTACTAGGAAATATTGTAGTTAACAAAAGGAAGACTCTTGTCTTCTTGCTTAAAATCTAGCTGGGAGGTATAAGGGAGATTCAACTCTTTTACAAGGTATTTCTTATTTACAAAGGGAAACAATTTTTTTTTTTTTTTTTTTTTTTTGGTTGTTGCAGTTGTGACCGGGGCCAGGCTTGAACCCACCACCCCTGGTATAGGGGGCTGGTGCCCTACTCCTTGAGCCACAGGCACCACCTGGAAACAATTTTACGGTAAAGAAACCCTGTAGTTAACCCTAGTAACCAATGATCAAGGTTAAAATCACCTGGAGTGAGACATTAATGAGCCTTTTTTTTGTAGAGACAGAGTTTCACTTTATCACCCTTGGTAGAGTGCCTTGGTGTCACACAGCTCACAACAACCTCCAACTCCTGGGTTTAGGCGATTCTCTTGCCTCAGCCTCCCAAGTAGGTGGGATTACAGGCGCCCACCACATTGCTCAGCTATTTTTGTTGTTGTTGCAGTTTGGCCAGGGCTGGGTTTGAGCCCGTCACCCTCGGTATATGGGGCTGGCGCCCTAAACCATAGTGCATGGTACTTTATATGACAGTGTGAGTGGAGCAATGCCATTTTTTTTTTTTAGAGACAGATTCTCACTTTGCCGCCTTCTGTAGAGTGCTGTGGTGTCACAGCAACCTCCAGCTCTTGGGCTTGGGTGATTCTCTTTCCTCAGCCTCCTGAGCAGCTGGGACTACTGGTGCCCCCCAGAACGCCCAGCTATTTTTTTGTTGCAGTTTAGCTGGGGACGGGTTCAAACCCGCCACCCTTGGTATATGGGGCTGGCACCCTACTCACTGAGCCACAGGCACTGCCCAATGTGCCATTTTGTATCTGTTATAATACACCAAGAAAAGCAGGTCAATTCTGTGGTGGTTTTGCCAAAAATTCATGACCTTAATTAATTCAATCATGAAAACCATCAGACAAATCTGGCTTAAGGGACATGATACAAAATAACTGATCAATGTATTTCAAACAAGGAGAACTGGAAGAAATGTCAGAGATCAGAGGCGACTTAGGAAGCATGACAGTTAAATGTAATGTGGATCTTGGATGGGATCTTAGAACAGAAAAAGGGCATTAGTAGAAAAATTGGTGAAATCCAAATAAGTTATATAGTTTAGTTGGTAAACATCACTGTTAATTTCTTAGTTTTGATAATTGTGGTTATGTAAGATGTTATGAAAGCTGATTAAAGGTATACTGAAATTCTCTGCACTATTTTTATAATTTTATTGTAAGTCAAAAATTATTTGCACATAAAATGTTTAAATAGACTTAAAGGCACTACTACTATTCTAGTTTTACCAGGAGGAAACTGAGACATAGAGAGATTAAGTAATTTGTCTCATGGTTGCATAATTAGTCAGTAGCAAGCTGGGATTTCAATCCAATAGTCTGGTTCTAGAAGTCAGTTTTTTTTTTAAAGGCAGAGAGTGTGGTGGTGTCATAGCTCACAGCTTAAATGATCCTTTTGCCTCAGCCTTCCAAGTAGCTGGAAATATAGGCACCCACCACCGTGCCCAGCTAGTTTTTAGAGACAGGGTCTCATTCTCGCTTAGGCTGGCCTCAAACTCCTGAGCTTAGCGTATCCATCCACCTCGTCCTCCCAGAATGCTAGGATTACAGGCATGAGCCATCACGCCTCGCCTAGAGTTCAGATTTGTTGGTAAAATTTTCACATATAGGTAGGATCTGTACAGAAAGTGTAGCATACTTAGGTGTTCCTGAAACCAACTATAAGAGTGAGAAAACCAATAATCTCTATAGTTCATAGAGTTATACGAACTAAATTTGTTAGGTAAAGTTAGGTTTTTGTCAGGTATTTTTATAGGATTTGTATCCTTTTTTGTTGTTGTTGTTGTTTTTTGAGACAGAGTCTTATTCTGTTAACCTGGGGAGAGTACAGTGGCATCATGGTAGCTCACTGCAACCTCAAACTCCTGGGCTCAAGTGGTCTTCCTGCCTCAGCCTCCTGAATAGCTGGGACTATAGGGGCAAGCCATAGCTTCTAGCTAGTTTTTCTGTTTTTAGTGGAGATGGGGGTCTCATTTTTGCTCAAGCTGGTCTCAAAGTCCTGAGCTCAAGCAGTCCTCTGGGCTTGACTTTTCAAGAGTGCTAGGATTACAGGTATGAGCTACCACGCCAATCTTTTCATCATTTATAAGACAAAATTCTTATACGTAACTTATAAGATGAGAAATTAGTTTTTACTAAAGTTCAGTGGCTTTAATAAAATTTGTTTTGTTTAAAGATTGTTATTAACTCTGATAGAGTTATCAGGAACATTTCAAAATGTTATTTCTATGCAAGGAATATCAGACTTATTTTATCGTGGAATTAACATATGTGATACTCTAGGGTGTGCCTGTGGCTCAAAGCTACAATCTGTTTTAGTCGTACATTCCTTATTTACTCACTCTTAGATTGCACTTACTGAGACCCACTCAGTTCAGCTTCTAACTCTGATGCCTTTCCCATCTGCTGATGTGAAGTGTGCAGATTGTATTTCACAGAGGAAAGGCCCACAACCCCTCCCCATATGCCAGAGGTGGTGGGTTCAAACCCAGCCCTGGCCAAAAATAATAATAAAATAAAATTACATTAGAAATAGTTTTAAAAAATATGTGATACTCTAATGAGAATTGTTCAATTTTGAAAAGCAGGCAAAGGTACAGTTGAAAAAAGTTTATAGATTTGTACAGACTTACATAGAGCATAATAGCTAATTATTTTGCAGTTCAAAGATCTGAGCAAGAAGAGAAGGGCTTAAACTGAAAGTAGTGACTTTAAATCAGATATTTGGGAAAATTTACTGACCAAAAAGGTTTTAGAAATATTAAGAGTGGGTTATACAATCATCTGGAGAATTTTTTTTTTTCAAAGTAGAGAAGTAATTTTTTGGAAGAGAAGTCTAATTTCTTGGAAAAGTGCCTAGAAAGAACCAGGAGTATACCTGTAGTACTTAACAGATCTGATTTTGTGTTCTATAAAATTGATGACGAAATGTTCTTATTTGCTAGTTTTAGTTGGTCTTAGTTGCCCCAATATAAGCACCCTTTTTTTCTTCTTCTTCTTCTTTTTTTTTTTTTTTTAAGAGACAAAGTCTCACTTTGTTGCTCTTGGTAGAGTGCCGTGGCATCACAGCTCACGGCAACCTCCAGCTCCTGGGCTTAGGCGATTCTGTTGCCTCAGCCTCCCGAGTAGGTGGGACTACAGGCGCCTGCCACGACCTTTTTTTTCTTCTTTTGTTGAGAGAAGGGGGTCTTACTCTGTTACACAGGCTGGAGTGCAGTAGTGAAGTCAAAGTTCACTGCAGCCTCCAACTCCTGGGCTCAGGTGATCCTCCTGCCTTAGCCTCCATTAGGACTATAGGCATGTGTCATTAAGCCTGACTTTAATTTTTTGCAGTGACATAGTCTAGCTATGTTGCCCAGGCTGATCTCCCAACTCCTGGCCTCCTACCTCAGCCTCCCAAATGCTGGGATTATACATGTGAGCCACCATGCTTGGCTGCCATGGGGAGAAACTTTAAAGTATATATAAAAGAGATTTCAGTTAAAAAGTAAAAATTTCATACACTTGTTTCTTCCTCAAAAGCTTGTGTCCAAGAGTTGAGATGGTTTTTCCTGAACAGACCAACCTGAGCTTGTTTAACTGTTTGACTTTTTCACAATCACAAAATATTAAATTTAATGTTGATGGATATATCTTTCTGTATGGGTAACGATTTTTGTGTTTGAAGAATCTTTTCTGTAGCCTGAGTAAAGTTTCTTCTATTACATACATATCTTCTATTACATATTTCAGAGGCTTTTTTTGTTTTGCTCTGCCTTTTCCATTTAACAGTCACACACCAAAGAGTGGAATCACCACTGAAGTGGTTTTCGCACATCAGGGTTTAGCAGACAACTGAGCGTATGAAAACAAACCATGGTAGGTGGTCAGTCTCTGACCCTTCCCCTGTACCTGATTGGTGTGCAACTGTTAATTTTATAATTCAGTTGAAATTGATTTTTATGTGTAGGTACTATGAAGTAGATATCAGGTTTCTTTTTATTCAGTATGGATACACAGTTATCCTCACATCATATACCGTATATACTCGAGTATAAGCCGAGTTTTTTTCGGCACAAAATTTGTGCCGAGTTCGGGTTTTTTGGCACAAATTTTGTGCCGGAAAAACTCGGCTTATACTCAAGTATATATGGTATCTATATATATATTTTTTTAAATTTATTTTTAGAGACAGTTTCACTTTATCACCTTCAGTAGAGTGCTGTGGCGGCACAACCTCCAACTTCTGGGCTTAGGCGATTCTCCTACCTCAGCCTCCCGAGTAGCTGGGACTATAGGTGCCTGCCACAACACCCAGCTATTTTTTTGTTGCAGTTTGGCTGGGGTCTTTGAACCCACCACCCTTGGTATATGGGGCTGGTACCCTGCCCACTGAGTCACAGGCACTACTCAACATCATATTTTTAAAAGATAGTCCTTTTCCCCTCTGCCTTGTCAGTTTTATAATAATCAAGGGTATGAGGTTTGAGTTTTAAGTTTGTGAACTCAACCTAGGAAAAGTGCTACATACTTCACTGCTGAATATCACTACAGTTACCTTTGAAGTACCCTATATACTCGAGTATAAGCCGACCCGAGTATAAGCCAACCCCCTTAATTTTACCCTAAAAACTGGGAAAACTTAGTGACTCGAGTATAAGCCGAGGTGGAAAATGCAGCAGCCACTGGTAAATTTCAAAAATAA